>JAOVYW010023515.1:6481-26656 GCA_025775045.1 Hiodon tergisus | reverse complement strand
CAGGTGGAGTTTTAGACCATAATGACACATGTCTCTATTGGAAAGTCAGGTGGAGTTTTAGACCATAATGACACATGTCTCTATTGGAAAGTCAGGTGGAGTTTTAGACCATAATGACACATGCAAAATGGAATGGACAGAAAAAAACAAAAGCCATGCTTCTAACATTAAACACACACAAAGCTCACACAATACTTAGGAGTGATGTTTTGCCAGTAAATGTAAAAGTCTTGCAAGACTTCATTGTTAAGTTAGACACTGATGTAAAACTGTACACATAATTTTAGTTTAACTTTAAATCAACTGCCCACATGTCTACGTATAATAATGCAATTGTATAATAATCTTTCTTGCTGCCAGACCTCATGATGTAAATTATTTCCA
Organism: Hiodon tergisus; assembly: GCA_025775045.1. NCBI lineage: Eukaryota > Metazoa > Chordata > Actinopteri > Hiodontiformes > Hiodontidae > Hiodon > Hiodon tergisus. The sequence goes on along the minus strand of JAOVYW010023515.1, from coordinate 26,272 downwards.
TGGTTATGAAGCCAACAGCTGAGAACCAGAGCTACTTTATAGGGTTTTCAGAAGCATTCACTCTGTATGTTACATTAAAATTTTTAGTATTTTAGAAATTTAGCAGACGCTCTTATCTAGAGCGACGTATGAAAGCGCTGTAGTTTACTGGGAGAAACTGAGCTACCTTCACAGCTACTGTGACACTAATGACAACTACTGTGAGAAGGTATAAAGACTAATGCTGTAAAGGAGATAACATGATATCAATAAACATACATAGCTTACGCGTAAAAACATCATAATACTTAACATCATAATTAACAAACACAACAAGCACAGTCTAATCTAAGCATCAATAATCACAACATGAGCATCCATATATAAACCAGTTCCTAGGCGGAGCGGGGGATTTCAAAACGGCCGGAGTTATTGCCGGAAGAGGTACGTTTTCAGTTTCCTCTTGAAACTGTTATGGGAATTCACCTGTAATATCACTCCTTTGCATTTACTACTATTACTATTTATTTTTCTACTTTCGACTTCAACTAGTGTAATGTACTTCATTTTACAGATGTTGACAGTTATTGGTCCTTGATTTAGTGGTCTTTAAGTTAAACAAATGAAAGCAATTATTTTCTTTTTTTTATTTCTTTTTTAATACAGTCCTTGCCGACTGAGAATTTGTTTTTAGGATTTCATTGTTTGGGAAGTGAGTTCCTCTGAATTACATTAACTCTGACAACTAGCACTCAATCCACTTTCCATCATAACAATGCTCTTTCAGAGGATATTGCGCGACCTTTAGGGAAGAGCAGCACAGTTTACAGGAGCATCGGAGTAATTTGTGACATGCGGCACCGGGTTCTCCAGGGTTACTAACAGATAATCATTTCCATGCCCAGTTTAACGAAAACAACTCCACTGCCATAAGGACATCTCTCGACAACCCGGGTACAGCTGGCCTTGTGAAAAGGTCAAATCTGACACTGAAAAGATGTTTGTCTCAGACAGAGGTAAGGACCAGGACAAAGGGCTGTCATTTCTTTTATTCCTATACAGGGAGGTGCCACATGCCTCGTCCAGGTTTCCCTTCTCTGGATTACGGAATAGGCGATCTCTGCAGGGTCCACTGGACTTGGGAAGGAGCTCTAACGACTGAAGGTGAGGGATCCTGCACTAAGCACAACATGCTCAAAAGAGGTATGGCCAATTTGCCTGCCTTCTGGCTACAGGTCAGGCCTGCCCCAGGTCAAAAGATCTTCCTCCAGCTTCCAACGGTAACCAGCAAACTGTAGTCAAATGGAAGGTTTTACATGTCACCCTACAAAATGTCTATACAGCAAGGTTCAACAAGCCTTTTCAAAAGAAAGTGAAGCCCAGTTGTAATTGTCGCAAAAAGAGACTGATCTATTTGACTACATGTGAAACTCAACGCTATGTCTCGTTTGGATGCCCACTCAGTGCCTTGCATTGATGACTTGCTGTTCCAGTTTGGATGACGCCTTTTGGCTTGCACGGAACCCCAGCGACATTCCAAAGACTGTCGTAAAGCGTGTTGGAGGGTGGAGAAGAATGCTACACTGAATGCCATGATGATGTGGTCATCTTCAGTATCAGCTGGGCAGACCATCTCTAGCTTCTGGGAAAGAGGATGTTACTGAGAGGTACCAGTTGATGCTGACGCACTGGGGAGAATGAGGAGAAAGGCATTGTAACAAATCACTCAATGGAGAATTGGATGTTTCCTCGTAAGACAACTGTGTGTTAGCCTTATTTTACACAGACAGCATTTACCATTAGCCTAGCATCTGTTTTTCCACAATACACATTTCTGCGGGTGCACACAGCCACTGGGGGCTGTAGGGTGGCTGTGTCACAGCTGGAAGCAAGGTAAAACCGAGGTATTTGAGATTTTGTCCACGATGAAATAACTGAGATAAAACGCTTGTTTTCATTTCGCAGCCTCCAGTGTCACTAGAGGACTGTGATTTGTCTATGTGGTTGTAACTAGGCTTCTGATGGCTAGCTTGTATGAGCAAAGACCACTTTAACTCGATGCCAGAAGGTTAAAGAGATACGTCTCATTGTTCAGTAAATTAATGAATCTTCTAGCGAAACCCAACTTAAAACATCTTTAAATATAACCATCTCATAATATAACCATTTTATGTCATAAAAATGTCATAATTATATAACTATAATTATATAACAAGAATATTCAATGGGGTTAACGGTCAGGATAGCCTGGACAACAACGAGTCCAAGTATGTGGTGCAGTTACGTTAAAACATGCTTACATCTGCTGGTAACAGGCACTTAAAATACACTTTTAAAATTAGTTTCATTGTGATACTATTCCCTTACAGCCTGCTGGTATCAGTATTACTCACAGAGTAGATAAAAGGGAAGCGGTTTGTTAGCACAACAGGATGCACCGAAGGAATCACATGAAAACCTGGAGGTTCACTTTTGGTTGAATTCTTGAAGATCCAATTTCTCAATGCAGCTCTTCTTCATAGTCAAACTTTCTGAATTAAACTCACTTTTAATGGACTGCTTGTGTTTCAGCTATCCCTGTGTCGCTCCTGTTCCCCCATGGTCTCATAAAACAGTGAGTGCAGAGACAAAACTTACTCTTCCCTGCGTCTGGAAGTGAAGGATGGATTCAATTTGGGTCAAAAAAGAGCTCTCAGTAAGTGCTTAGAAATAGTTTCTCATGGTACATCTGCAGTACACATGCTTCAATATACAGTAGTTAATGACCTGCACAACTGCACGGCAGGAATTCATGTGGAGGGAAGAGGCTTGGAGTCACGATCTGGGCCGTTCCCATCTACAAATGGGAGCATAACCTTTTATCGAGCAAACGTCTTTTAATCCCGCTGCTAGAAATACATTATTGAGAATTTTTACTCAGCTATGGTGTTATTCGAAAGAAGCAGGTGAGCAAAAGGGACGTATGGACATAAACCCATCCGGCCAAAATGGATGCTGAAGCTTTTGTGTTGACAATCATGGGCGTCTCAGTTATAATGAATAGATGAATTCATAAAATTGGTGCTGTTTCTTGACGAGCCACAGTGAGCAGAATGTATTTATGAGAGCACAAATGGGATAATTGGCATGGCTAGAGAACCTATTCTTTACAGTATACAATTGCTCAATCTGACCTACTCACTCCTCTTTGTTGTCAGCTGGAAGGATTTGTTTTTGCTGTCCAAAATAATACACATATCCTACTACACCAGCTGGTGCTATAGTGATTAATGTGACAGGCTTGTAACCAAAAGGTTGCCGGTTCAAGGGCCACTCCATCTGCTGTGTCATTATGGCATACACCTGAATCGCTTTAGTAAATATCCAGCTGTAAAAGTGGATGAATGCAGAACTTGTGTTTTTGTGTGTGCTAAATTCTAATATTCATTTGGCAGTTCTCCTCTCAATGACTCCCTTTGTCCAATGATTATCAGAGATCACCAAGGGGTGTCCCCTTCAATAAGGTCCAGTACTTCATCAGACAGTATTTTGGGGTACACAATGGCTCCTTTGGGTAGATCCTTTGTTTCTTATGTCCTTGTCATGGCATTGTCCATTCTGTCCCTGGTGATACCCCTGATGAACTTTGTCGTCTCATGGGAAACTCCAGATCACAAGACTCAATTTGAGAAGGTGCGTAAATATTTATCTCGGCTTCCGTCCACTCCTGGGTTATCGGTCTGACAGACAATGAGGAGTCTCAAATGACTTATTATGCAAGCAGGTCCACTTTTTTGGGGCATCAACTACAAATCGCTAGTTTTATTTGAGGAATAATGGCATGAATATGACAGTATTCGGTATGATATAACTGGGGATCATCATGTTATCCACAATATCCTCAGAGTACTCGGAAAAAAGTAAAAGGGATTGAATCACCTGCCAGACTAAGATAGCAGGGCTTCAGTAATGACTGTGCAAAAGTAATGACTGTGCAAAATGCAAAAGCTGAAGATTATCACAGGTGTCAAACCAGAAGAGAATTCATTCTGTTACTGTGGAATAGCACAGGGGACGGTGAATGGTTGGATTAAAGAAAAAGAAAAGCTGAATCTTAGATTAACAGAATATAAACACGTCAAAGGATATTAAAAACAAAATTGTGATGGGGACGAGTGCCTGATTGAGCACCTGAGTGTGTTTCCACTAATGGTAATTACACTCAGGTGCCAACAATCCCAGGCCCTGATAAACAAAAAAAGTAAACGCCTAAGCAAAAACCTCCCTTTCAGGGACAACTACCGAAACCAGTTTAAACCATAAAGCACAGCAGTGTCCAGAATGTCGACTCTTTCCCTTTGACTTCCTTTGTTCTCCCATGATCCAGCTTGGCTGGCTCTTGTAAAGGGTCTGGGATTGTTGGCAACTGTGTGCGATTACTATTAGTGGAACCACACTCAGGTGCACAACAAGGTTCAATTAGAGGGCGTGGCCTGCCCTCTGAGTGTTGTTGTCTGCCAATTCTCACCCGGCTTTAGTGCGTGGCTGCTTGCCTCACTTACTAACTAGCTGTATAGGTAGGTACAGTACTGTGCAAAAGACTTTAAGTCTTATGTAAAAGAAATTTGTAAAGCGAAGATGCTTTCAAAAATATATTGAAATTAAAATAAATTTTTTTTTTAAACAAACAAAACAAAATTAACAATAATAAATAAAATCAATACTTGGTGTGACCGCCCTTTGCCTTTAAAACGTCATCAAATCTCTTAGGAACACTGTTGCACAGTTTATAAGGCAATCGGCAGGTAGATTGTTCCAAGCGTCTTGGAGAACTTTACACAGTTCTTCTACAGATTTGCTTGCTTCTATCTGTCCAGGTAATCCCAGACAACCTCAATAATGTTGAGATCAGGGCTCTGTAGAGGCCATGCCATGTTTTGAAGAATTCCTTGTTCTTTCGGAAAATCAATGTTTGAAAAACTAATAATTGCATTTTTCTACTGACACACTAATACACTTTTGCACAGAACTGTACATAGCTCTAGCCAAGGTTCATAACACCTAATTTACCTAGGCTAGTTACCACATACCTTGGTTGCACTGGACAACCAGATCAGTCTGATTAATAGTGCACGCCTTCATTTCCTGAATAGATTAAGAATTGTGTATTGAAAAATGCACCAGACAGTAGTATAAGAAAATTGTTACTCGTGTGTCTAAATAAACAGCTAAAAGCCTGCTCATACCCATAAGGTATTTGAGACACTAAAAAATCCCAGTGCTCACCATCTCAGAAGTCACCTTCCACAGACCTACAGTCTCCTGGCCAACTCACCTGGCCTCTTCCCATTCTTCAACTCAATTCTAAACTTCTTTTTAACATCCAGCATCTTTCCCAATGCGAAAAAAAAAGTAATTTATGAGGAAATCCAAAACCTTATGCTGAACAAAAATGATCCTGGGTCAAAAGAGCAGGGTTTAATCAACTCTCCAATTTTGGATCCCAGTTTGGCTTCAAGACCCTGGAATACAATGGCACCTTCTTAGGATGGACTGCTTCCTACCTTTAAAAATACTCCCATCAAATAAACTATAAGGGCTTTGTGTCTGGTTCCAAAAACTACCCTAAGTATTCCCGCACTTGGACCTCACATCAAAAGAGACTGCTAAGGACAGTGCCGTAGTAAAGTAGGATCTTTCTTTACAAAACTCATAGAGCACACTTTTGCCTCACAAACTACTCCTCATCCGGACCCAGGTCATTTTTAACGTGGACTAATGCAGATGACATTGGCACCTGATTGCAGCCAGCGTTAGTATGAAAGTCTTGGAGCCAGCCTTCAAAAACAGCACCGCCTAACTTTCTACAATCAGTAACCCCCTGTAAGCCCTTGAAAGACAGTTCCTTCCCACCTGGGCCGTACATTTTGATCACGTTCGTTCTCTGTCCTAGCGCCTGTATGGTGGGACTGCTGGAAACTGTTAGCACTGTTAACAGCCACACCTCACAAAACAAGAAGCCTTATTTTTCTGAGAATTTACCCGTCTGTTTTACCTGACAAATTTAATGGCCTTATTTATTTACTCCAATATAAATCAGAGGCGGCATGTGGTAGCTTATCAGTTAGTGGTGAAGGCTCTCAGGGCCAGGGTCCCAAGAAGCAGATTTGGCTTAGTTCACTGTCTGTGTGGAGTTTGCAAGTTCCATAGTTTTCATGTGGGTTTCCTCTGGGTACTCCGGTTTCCTCCCGTGATCCAAAGCTTGGCAAATTAGGCTTGGTGACTGGGAAACTGGCTGGGAGAGTGCGTTGGCTGGCCTGTGTCTCTTGCCCTGTGATGGACTGGCGTCCCATCTTGGGTGTATCCTGCCTGTCCCGCTGTGACTGCCATATAGCCGCACCCTGAGCTGGATATACCTACATGTGTTACACATTTTATTAACCGTGACATGCCATCAAAGAACTATAACAATTTATACTGTGTTGATATAATGCTACTGTTGACGTTACTATCTTTTTGTTTTTCAAAACGTATTTTTCCTCAGTGACCCCGTCAGATTGAAAGTGTCTGCCACACAAACATGTAAATAAATCAATTGTACCACTGCACTGTGAATGTTCAGTTTGTAACTATTCTGAAGGCAAATTATAGGGTCTGTAAGATCGAGATCCGGTTGGAGTGGATTCTTTGCCATTTCAGCATGCTTTGTTGATTATTTCCTTTTTTTGTCTGATATATCAACCCATGTCGCCAACAGTAAGTAGTAATTTTACATTAAATATCGTAAATATCAGGTTAGTTCTTGGGTTTCAGTAAGTTTCTATTATAACAATTACGTTTCCTCTGCTGTGTGGTTTGGACTGCCACGGGTTGAGAGCGGCAACTGAAACATCACATTTTTATGAATTTTCCAGTCTGCATTAGCCTCAATGCAAAAAACTATTATCGTTTTTTCAGAAGAAAAACAGAACAGAAAAGGGAATACGCATTTCAGCAAAACAGGATTTGTAAACACGGTTCAGTTTGTACAGATCTTGTGGATGCCAAACTAAATTAGAGAGCAAACAAAATAGAACAAACTGCAATATATATATGCGTGATTTTTTCTTCTTTTTTTCTTATAATTTAGCATTAGTAACATGTATGGTATCTATTTAATATTTGTATCAAATGTGTTTTCCCCTTTCTGGTGTTTTGTTGAGCCCTGGTTGTACACATATTAAATGGTTTCATGCAGTGTGTCAGTCTGGGGGGATGGGTGTGTGTTCACAGCATCACATGGATGGCACTAGGGGTAAGTACACTATTCTCTACATAATTTTTCCTTCACCTGATCTTTGTAAAGAAATTAATTTTTTTCATTTGCAGAATTTGCCAAAATCTTGTGTTGGAAACAGATTAAAACTACTCTTGAAGAAATCTTGAAGAAAAACAAATTTTAATCTTGCCATGACTCTCCGTGCTTCCAGGTATAATCTCCTTGTATTTTAATTTCTTTCACTTTCCCATCATGAATTAAAAACAATGATTCAGGTAATTTACTGCGTATGAACCTTTTGATAACACAAAAAAATGGTTTAAAGGCTGAGGACAAAAAGTCATGAATAAAAATGGCAGAGCGCCTTTCTGTAGAGACCAAGACAGCTGTACTTGCTGATGTTTCACAAGCAACGGCGTCCCAGGTGACGTCACTCTGGAACTCAGGGGGTAAGGCATCCTCAGCAAGGAGCAAGCGCGGGCAGAAGCGTTTAGTCCCCAATTTCCGTGTCCACGCATCGCTCGCAAGACTGGACGCAAAACTGTCTCCCGGGCCAGAGCAGGCACCTCAGTCAAAAAGGCGGCGGCCAGAACTCTGCAGAGTTGGGTTGCACCGTGCAACCCAAACGGATCCCTTTCTCAGTGTGGAACCTCCGAATGCCTCCAGCTGTGGAATCCTGAACGCTTTCCACGGGGCGTCTAACACCACATTTCCTCAGTGCTTTTGAAAGGTCATTGCTTAAGCATGTGAAGCATGCTGTCCACAAGGCACGGAGTCAGGGAGGGAATCGGAGAGTGAGAAACGCCCCTAGTCAGTGAGCTGGAGAAACAACACCATCTCATATTAGAAGTAATAAACTAAATCTGATTACATAAAAATGTTTCATATGGCAAAGAGTATTTGATTCAATAAATCCACTGAAGACCCAGAAAAAAAGGACAGGAGAAGATACTGAGAAAAGTAGAAAAGGAAGAAAATGGAGATAGGGTTAGAAAGGAATAAAAGAAGAGTTTCAAACGTGGGGGGAAAAAAAGTAAATTATAATTTAAAAGCTAAAGTTTGCTGTGAACTTCTAGGGAGTTTGTTTTTCTTTCTCAAATCCAGCGGCAGTTTAGAGTGAGTGCTGAAAACTGATAATGACCCTAGCGTTGCTATAGCGACGCGAGAGTGTGCCGTCGGCATGCATCTTCAGGACTCTGCAGAACTTAACAACACCCAGGCCAGAAAAGAGCACCAGCTGGGCGTGCTCCGAGACAACCCTAAGTGCCTGTACTCAGACTACACACAACAGGGAACCAGAAGGGTCTGAAATGGCCTCATCATACACAATGGGGTTTTCAGACCCTGCTACACCATCGTGTGCTAGACATTGTCAAAAAACAGGGATATGGTGTGGATACCAGATACGGGAATAGACATGGAATATTATCCTGACTGTAAATATTTACCACAATGGGAGCACGTTGATCCTGGTGAATGAGGCCAGCCTAAACTCCCTCGGGGAGTTTTTTAATCACCTGCGAGAAGATGCTAAGAAGATAAATCCCCATCGCACCGCTACGGCCCCCGAAGATACAGGGAAAACCCAGCTGGACCATTCACAGCCACCTCTACCCTGATGAAAACCAGGTCCCAATGGCCCCAGTGGCCTCCAGCAGCCAGCGGCAATACAATAAAGTGTAGCCCAGCTGCAGCTGGTGTTTGTGGGACCTCACACGGACCAAGCTGAGTCAGGGTAGTCATCATCAGGGTCACCTAGCAGCAAAGAGCAGGACAGAGGAGCTGGGTTGCGGTGTTAAAACCACTCACAGCAGCTGCCGTGATCCTTTGGTGATAAGGTTGAGGCCGTGAACAACAGAGCTGTCTGTGGACCAGGTTGATGCTGGGAAATGTGACTTGTGAGATTAATTTCCTTTCTTTTTCCTTTGAGGTAGTCCAAATTCAGTGGAAAGTTAAATTGTTGAGATGAATTTAGCACTGGAAAGACAGCAAATTTCCCTTGATTCACTGTAACCATGATGGACATATTAGCTAATTTGTAAAAAGATAAATGATTTAACAAGGAAGAGAAGAATAATTAGAATTTCTTAATAGATATAGAACAGTGATACATTTTTTCTACTTTTTTCAAAGCTATTAACATCCAGCTGTTTGCCTGCTTTGTGAATATTACTCTACAAATCCTATCCAGGAAAGATAATATTTTATTACTTTAATATTACACAAAGGACCCCTTATGTAGCTGCTTTGGAATTCTCACTTTTCTGATTTGGTATCTGACATCAGTTTATCTGAATGTAGAACGAAAAGGTGGTGACATTATCAATGTAGCTAAAGAGTCTGGATCCCTTTGCAAGGCGTTAAATCAGATCACCACCATCACAGCTGTGCACATTACAATATTTAACAATATTACTATATTACTATCTAGTTTAAACCTGTTAAAATGTTTTAGTTATGTAGCATAAATTCGGGGGGAAATATATACTTGAAAATATTTGCAAAATTTTTATACATTATTGCTCACAAAAAATGCCTTTCGTAGACAAACAGTAAAAAACTATGAAAACTTTAAAAAGTTGTTCTGTGGTTTACCATCCATATTCACAACCTTTACTATGTTTTTGCTACACTCAATCCCCCACTCCTACGGTATATTTACAACTTACGATGGAAATATGCCTCAATGGGTATGAAAAGATTAACTGAAAACTACAAACTGAATTCTAAGTTGGGTTTTTGGTTGTTGCAGGTGATTGACTGAACCAAGGGAAGAGTTACAACTGCAGTACGGTCCGCTTATTCACATTTCATAGCGCCAGTAAACTTCATGCTAATCACGCACAGTGCAAAATGTCATTAAGCACTTCTCATTAAAGGAAATATATTTAAATATAATGACAAACAGACCATGCTTTAAAAAATATTTGCTATAAACCGTTACTTTAATTATCGTCCAAAATATGCAAATCATACTTCAGGAATAATACTTCAGTGAAATTGAGAGGATTATTATTAAAGATTTACGTCATTAATTTTGGGTGAAGTATTTATGAGATCTGATTCATGAACCTATTTATGTTACACCCTAGGGTGTTTCATTGTCAGGACCACTTAATTTAAATTTAGAGCGGAGGAGAGTTTAAAATTGGACCATGGGGTGATGTTAAGGGGAAGGTATTGTGGGGGGGAAAAGAAAATCAATCTATGTTTCAGTAATGAAGTAGGAAAGGGGAGAATTAAAGAGCAAAAAAGTTGTCGTCATTTTATGTTTTATTGCACATAGGTTATTTTGTGTATTTCCCACGGGGAATCAATAAAGTTCTACTACTACTACTACTACAACATATAAAACGAATACAAATGTAAATTAATTCATTGACTTGCAAGATTCTACTTTATATACGGTAATGATTTTTTATGGTTCTGTGAAATACAAATTGAAAAGGGCACTGAAGGAAACGTTGTTTTTCCTTCTTTCCAAACGGTTTAAGTTCTGATGAAGCTTCAATGGCAGGTTTGGTTGAACGATATTTCCTGTTGACTCCCTTATAAAAGGAGCCGCATTATCCTGTCCTCTATATCCCTCTTATATAAATACCCCAAATAAATGACTATAAGCCTATACTAGAAGGCTATAACCCTAGGGGACTGTGAACCCCACTTGCTTGTCCGATGTGTTTGTGCCTGGCCAGGGCATCTTCCAAGCCAAAAATACAGTGAATTTGTTTGCTTTTTGTGGTTTGGAAGTAAGGCATTCTGAGGCTAATAATATAACATAGATGAAAAAGCCTATAAACAAGTTATTAATCTAAGTTATTAATCAAAAAAATATATAATACAGTAGCTGCATCTCCGCTGTTTCCTCAAATTAGCAATACTTGCAAATAAATACGAGTAAATAAATAAATCTCTTCATAGTCACATTGTTTAATACAATCATACTGTTTAAGTGAAACTGCGGGCTAATTTAACCCTAAAGCTCCAAAAAAACGTGCCAATTTAACATGTTCAGAATATACGTTTTCACTGGGACCCCATAAGTAATTTGCTACACTGTTTGTCAGCTAGACAGATATTATATAGGTAGCTGTTATATATGTAGGTTATAATGTTTGCCAATGGAAATGGGGGAGGCACCACTGTACTATCCTGCTTTTTTGGATGAGAACCATTAAGAAACAAAAAGTGATAAAATGTTAAATAGAAAGTTGACCTGGAGTACAAAACTAAAATGATCTTACATAACTTATCATTGAAGTAATTGATACAATTTCTTATTTTCCTCTCTGAACATTTAAATATTCATTGGTCTTTTTTTATAAGATAAAAAACTGACTGATGATAGAGGCAATTGTTTTGACAGGCTGATGTTACATTATTTAGAGGCCCGCAAGAGTCTTCTTAATATCATGGCAGAATGTCAGGTTCCCTTTCCCACAGACGCCCACATACTCAGGAACAGTTAAGTTCAATAGAAACAGTCAACAGGGTTTGTGTTTCCTCAGTGCCAATAAAATATACACCATTTGGTTTTTGAAAGTACAGCTACACATTCCAGCAAATGGGAATCTTCCCTAGCTTTTCGAGCACTCCAGTATCCCAAGCAAAGACTGTTCTATGTCTGCTTACTGACACTCATCCAACAAACTAGGACAATGACTGTGTCTAGAGGACTCAGCGATGCGTTTGTTCTCAAAGGGAAAGCTTGCTTTTAAAATGCATTCCCACTTTCATAGTCAGGCCACTGTCATGTGAAGCAATAATTTATTTCGTCCAGATTTCTTAGTTCCTGATGGTTTTAAGGATTTTTATATACACCTAACCTCCATTTCGGTGGAAGATCAAATAAATAGCAACTCATCTCTTCTTTCACAAAGCTGTGGGACGTACTGAAGAACACCCCATCAGATGCCAGCGGCTGAACGTGTCATAAATCAGGCATGTGAAATTCTCTTCTCACTAATACCTTCTCCTACAGTCCACATTAACATACCTCCGTGTTTAAACTTGTTCCCAGAGATTGCCATAAGGTGATCTGCTTATATAAAGAGCATTTTTAAAATGTGACCACTGCTGCACATTTCATTTTCTGCTTTTATGTTGCAACTATAGTATGAAATTGCGTTTTAAATATTTAATCGGCAGGGTAAAAATAGGATACCTTCACTTGTGATTAGTTCAGAGAGACTGTGTGAGGTTTCCTCTGTGGGGGAATTTGAATACTTCTGAAAAAAATGCCAAATGACATACATCTCTCTCCACATTTTTAAAATCTCAGATGTGTGAATTATTTGGCACTCACAGCGGTGAGAGATTATTATTTTTTCTTTCTAAAAGTCGGTCGCTTATGTACAAACCCTGGCAATCTCATGGCTGTGAGGGGGCTCCACAGATGTTACCTCCAACCCAGTGGCCTCCCAGTCCTTAGCATTGCACAGGAGGTTCATCACTGCCTGGACGACAGCTACATCCAGACGACAGCACTGCTAGCCAAGAGGCGCCCAGGATGGTCCCCGGATGCCGCCGCTCAGGGGTGGACGAGAACAACCAATGGCGACTTTAGCCAGCTTCACCCCCACCGGTGGTCTGTCAGTCACGTGCCTGCAGTCGGGGATCTCAGTCACAGTGGGCAAGTGGCCAAGATGGATCACAGGGTTTGGTCTGTGCTCCGGGGACCCTGTTTAGTTTATTCCTTTTCCGATTCCGATCTGATTCCGAAGCACAACAGATCACCTGCAGACATGTGCCAACATGAGAGCTCTCGGCAAAGCAAAGGAAGCCCTTTACCACCATGACACACATGGCATGATGAAATGTGTGTCGGTTATGCAGGCCGCACTAAAGCACCAACAACAAGGAACGGGTTTTTCTGGTAATTCCAGAGGAACTGACATTTAGCCTTAGAAGTTGTAACAGGGATTCACACGTTTTTGAAGGCAGCACTGGTGCAGTGAAAAGTCAGAAGCCAACAGGAGTGTCAACATACAGCCTACTTGGTTTAATTATTCTGAATTTTACTGTCCTTTGGCAAATCGTTAGTTTTAAAAAAACACCTGGCAAACTCAACTGATAACTGAATGATTTTAAGGTGACATTATACAAAGCTATTTGGATGAAACCTTCATCACGTGCAACCAAATCTACCCCAGGTTGCTTCCTGTACACCTGCTTCAATCTATTTTAAAATCCTATTCAATTCAAAGTAACACCGCAAAATGTGGAAAGGGGGCGTTGAATACACTGTAGGAGCTGCACTCCCAGGTGGTTAACTTTTGGTAAGGGCACCAACAAAAGTCTAAACTAAGCCCCTTGGTTCTGATTTGTGTGTCAGACAGTCCTGTTGATGAAATGCTGAAACGTTTCAGGCATAATGTTGCTTGCTTGGCCAAAACAGAGGACATACACCAGTGCAGGGCTGTCCAAACCTTTTGCCTTGAGGGCCAGATCAGGTGATCAAACCATAAACGACAAGTATAAACACAACATAGAATATTACACCATGTACACACATCAACCCCCCATAAATAAAATCCCTGTATAATATAGCCTGACCGGACATTCACATTGTTAACCAATTTAGTCATTGAAACTGCACGTTTTACTCACCGTGAGTACCAGTATCTGGTTGACGTCTGGTGTGAGATTTGTGGTTGCAAGTCACAGAATGTCACGGAGATGAGCATCAGTTAAACCTGATCTCAGGTGATTCTTGTTGTAGAACACGTCTGCTCACATATATACGTTGAGCCAAACAAACACAGTATTTTTTTTGCATGTCGTCTCAGTTGCAGGAAACGTGTCTTGTCCAGACAGTTATAAAAATGTGTCAAAGGGAGCTCTTGATGGCAGCTGTGGAGAATGTCATCGCACTGCATTTCAGTGAGTTCTAACTGCAAGTTTTCAGGTGTTCCTTCAATGTTGACTGTGAAGGGGCAAGAGCAAATCTGAATGTCCTTGTCAATCACTGAAACGTCTTCAAAGCGTTTGTTGAACTCTGCAATTAAAGCAGATATAATAGACACATATTTCCCCATTGATCCAGAGATACTTTCATTGGGAAAACAATCAATGATGGTTTTTAGTGATGGGAAGTGCACAGCATTAAGGTCTTTCGTGTGATTCTAAGAGATGTTTCCAACACACTTACACAGTAAAAGTCCAAATAGACAGAATGAGAAATAAGATCCATAATATGGATGGCTGAGCTGTTTGTGCACTCCCATAAGGCCTAGGTGGGAACAACATGACCTTTGGCACCTGCCCGACTATGTCGACCCCAAGCTCTAATATTTACTTACACCTCACAGGTCAGTGGTGCAGCGTGATGGATGTGGTTCCCATGAGGGTCAGAAGAGCGGTCAAGATAGCTGTGGAGTTATTCTGCTCCACTAAAATTCAAACACTGCTGTGTCTGTTTGTAATTGTGTAATGGGTTAGACTTATCAGGGCGAGATTTCCAAAGGAAGGTGCATACGTGTTATCTTTCTTAATTTCTCTTGCGCAGACAGTGTTATTTTCTTATTGTCACTTGGCAAAGTGAAAATGTGAGTGTGTGCATGTTAATGTGTGTGTGAGTGTGCATGTTGGTGTGTGTATGTGTGTGAGTATGCATGTGTGTGTTTAAGTGTGTGTGTGAGCAACTGTGTGTGTGTGTTTCAAGAAAGATATTCAGGGTAAAGGAATTACAGTACATAGCTCCAGTCTGCTCATCCTTTTTTGGGAACCATTAATGAAGACTGTACATCTTGCTATGTACCTCGTCAGCGTGCAGTATTTTTTTGGGGTTTGTGAGGGGGGTCATAAGGCGGCCCACAGGTTTTGACAAATTCATATACTTTCAATGATAGACATGCTTGACTTTGGGCTTAGGTACAGCAAACCAGTTGTCCTTGAAGATTTTTCGGTTGGTGAGTAGGAACCAAGCCCATTCCTGTCAATACATCCACCTTTTATACGCAAAAGTAAAATATTCGCACATATGCATAAATATTAATAAACCCTGTAAAAGTTAGTAGATGTCCATGTCAGGACATATAAGAACTTCCCTGAAGGTTGTAGAAGTTCTATTCGGAATGTGAATGATTAAAGGCAGACCGTGATATTCTTGACCAGAGAGAAGCCTTCTTTGAAGGTTACTGAGATCAAAAAACGTGACCCAGAAAACCAACAAGCTGGTGATTCCTACAGGTTCGAAACAGGATGCGGGGCACCAGTAAATGGGTGTCCATAAATGTCATTACCAAATGTTTCAACGCTTGAGCAGCAGTATAACATAAAACTAATATCAATATTTGATTTGTTATAGCGCATATTTTCAAATAGAATTAGTAACAAAGCACTGGACAGATTGCATTTTCCCAGAGGGAAACGAAAAACCAGAAAATGATTCCCTGACCCCAGAGGCGGTCCTGGAAAATGACATAATAGTAGAAACATACAGATTAAAGCAAACAGTGAGGGGCTGAGCTGACAGTTCAGCAACTTCAGTACTTTGTGGGAGGTTCATTCTTAGTTCCTGCTGCCAGGACTGCACCAAAGATGATACCCCTCTTCGGATTGGCCACAGCTGTGTGGGGAGGGGAAGGGAAAACAAAATATGGTTAGAACCTGACAAACAAGGGGAAGTAGAGTAAATAAATTCAGTGTTTAGTCCTGGGCTGTGCTAGGAACCCGAGCATCCAAAATGAGTGATACAAGGAGACCCTAGATCTAGTCACTATCAGACTGACATTTACAGCAGGCGATTATCGGTGGAAAATGAAAGAAGATTGAAATTAGCACACGTATTTATACAAATGTGTCTCTTTTTATAAGAACTGTAATAAAACCCACTTTTCAGTTTTTCTCCATTTTCACTTTTCAGTTTTTTCTCCATGCTCTATGTGACTACCTTACCAGCAGTGTTTGGGCTACTGTGGTGACGAAGACGAGTTGTCACGGGGACATCTGCCTGTGGTTAGTTCAGAAGCATCAGAACGAAGAGGAGCGATATGGCCCTCAAAGACTAAGTTGAAGGCAGGTTTCGGGTCTCTAATCCTCAGGCAGTGTGCCATTGTGTCATTTGTGTTTTCTGTCGGGCCACATAATCAAATGCTCGCAGCTCAGATGTGTGGCTAAAGTAACCCTACTGGGGTTGGCGTAGACTCAGCACAGCAGCACTTCATACGTCTGCTTTTGAAGAATGAGTCTATTCCAGTGAACACACACTAATCTCATCGCACTCCTGTGAGCTTGCAGCAACATTCATGATCACATAACAGGAAAAATGAAAGCCATTATCATGTCAATGAAATAAGTGGACGCCTTACCGTCTTTGTGGTGATAGTAAAACCCAAGCTTCAGTGCTCAATGCAGATAGAGACATTACCCTGGAGCTGCCTTTGTTCATTATCCACCCCTTACTGACAATGATACCTTGATGAACAAACGAAGCACGAAGGAGCCCAAGTTTAAGACTCATTCAGATGTTAATGTGACACCAGGGGCAGCCAAAGTGATTTTCACAGACCAAAGCTGGTAAAAAACCCAAAGATGGCATCTCCGCAGCCCCATAACCCCACATCTCCACAGATCCGCTCCCTTTAGCTCCACATCCCTATAAACCCACATCCCCTCTGCCCCACATCTCCACAGGCCCACATCCTTAACACCCCACAATTCCATGGCCCCACATTCCTAATGCCCCACATCTCCACATCCCTGCAGCCCCACATCTCTACCGCCCACATCACCTCAGGCCTTCAGCTCCTTGTTCTCACAATATTGAGATTGATAGCTATTTTAAGAGATCTTGAACTACCTAGGTGGGGGTCCTCCAGGATTTGGAACCTCTGGCATAGTAGATTATGGGTGTATGTAGAGCCCTCATCCATCAGGAAAGAACATTTACAATCAAAAATAGCAGTTTGGCAGCAGAGTCTAATGACATCATAGTGAAGCATCTAACAATTAGACACATAATCAGGGATAATCGGGTACGAAGGAAAGCCAGTAATGTCCCAAGAAGTATCTTAAACCATATAGAAAATAACGGGAGCCCACTGGCGCTCCTGCTCCCTGGTGAATGCCTGTTTCTCACATTAATGTGAGGCAGCAAGAAGGTCAATGTGCTCCAGTTTATTTTATAAGTGTGTTGATGTGTTGTCGCACCTGGAGCAAACAAAGGTGTGCAGACCTTTCTTTAATCAATAAAACAACATAGCACCAATCAGGCATTTTCAACAAGCATTAACCGGAGCTGGAAAGGCTGAATGTCTTTTGTGAATGCCTGAATGAAAGAGGCATGGTCATGTGGACTCCAGGAAGGGAGTCACTTCACAGTTCTGGCGCCGGAGCCGGTGAAATTATTATTGGCAGGAGGACGTGTGAGTGAACCCGTGGGTCATCACGGGGGCACAGACCAGGTTTTTCAGCAGTGTTTATGAGAGATGGGTGGCTTGAAGGTGACTGAATTGGGCTAGTAGAACTCCCTCACCCTCCCTGTGTGTGGTGGCAGAATTTGAAGCGGCAAACGGGGACGAGTTATGCCAACTGGCGATTCCTATTCCTGTTCCTGTTTTATTTTCAAAGGTACCACGGGATCATTTTGGTTTTAATTGAATTCCCTCCAGGAGAAATGTATTGAAAACTTTGTGACACAGACACATGCACGCATTTTCATGTATTTAATTAATGAATGAAAACTAATTTTTCTTTTTTCTTTTCTACTTCTAGTTTCTCTATGCATAAGCAAGCCATTGAAAAGTGTTTTGGCACTAAAACCTCAGTTTCTTCATGAAACACATTAAACATGAAATATTTAGATGTTCAAAACCCTTCCCTCGTAACAAACACTGTTGTATGAAAATATGACTAGTAAATGCATTACGGATCAATCATACGCAACCCCTCCCATTTCTGGACGCAGTGTGAATGTCAGAATACACAACCGTTGTTGAAAAGCGGTGGTCATCGCCGATTCTTATGGCTTCTTTGTTTTGCTACTAAGCTGGGTGAATGCTGCAGGCCCCGGCCCGGTCCGGCCCGGCCCGGCCCGGTCCATTGAGTCCTACAGATAACCGCTGGGCTGGAGCCTTCAAATCCCCTCCCGATGAAGACGTTCCCACAGATGAAGTCACAAAGAGACACAAAGCAGGCTCCCCCACCCTGACAGAGCACATCCACCACCCTCCACCCACGCTCCGAGACGCCTTTAGAAAAGCACTTGACCTTTTCTCTAAGGGTCCAACTTGCTTTCTCCTCCACTTTCTCTGTGGCTTTTCCTTTGTCCTCCAACTCATCTCATCTTGTTTTTTTTTTTTTTTTTTTTTAAATGTTGGGGCCCCCTTCATATCTGCGATTAAGCGTGAAACAAATAAAAATACACTTTAAAATGCACTTTTACTCCACTGGAACTTTTTACAACTTTTTAACATTTATTTCTTTGCTTTTTTTCTTCAGTGAAAAAAATATTTTCATCACAACGGAAACTTTTGTTTTCATTTTTTTTGTTTTCAAACATATTTGAAAATATATGTTTTTAGTATGATGTATTTAGTATGTTTACCCTTCGAGGACGTAAAAACATTCCATAAGATATAATGATTAATGCTGTCAAAAATACACAGGCTGCATTACAATCAATGTCGAATACGCCCACTTCACCTTCCAAAATGTCTCCCAAAATCATTAATAAAATAAATATTCTCCTTTTCAATTTTACAACATTGGTCAAACATCACCAAATGAAAAACTAAACTATCTGTAGCATTGAGCTCACAAAAATGTAATTGCCTCCATTTTCCGTTGTTAACCTCGCCTAAGGATTGTTTAAATTCACTAGTCAGTCACCAGTCTCTCAAAAATCCATGCCTGAGGCTGAATGGAGGCTTATAGAGTTGAGGCTGTCTCCATTAAGGGTACAATCAGAAGACAGCATCTTAGGCCCAGCCAGCGTGAAGAGCCCCAGCACCGCCAGCGTGATAGAGTCCCAGCACAGCCAGCGTGATAGAGTCCCAGCACAGCCAGCGTGAGTCCCAGCACAGCCAGCGTGAAGAGCCCCAGCACAGCCAGCGTGAAGAGCCCCAGCACAGGCAGCGTGATAGAGCCCCAGCACAGCCAGCGTGAGTCCCAGCGCAGCCAGCGTGAGTCCCAGCACAGGCAGCGTGAAGAGCCCCAGCACAGCCAGTGTGAAGAGCCCCAGCACAGCCAGCGTGAGTCCCAGCGCAGCCAGCGTGATAGAGTCCCAGCACAGGCAGCGTGAAGAGCCCCAGCACAGCCAGCGTGAAGAGCCCCAGCGCAGCCAGCGTGGGTCCCAGCACAGCCAGTGTGGGTCCCAGCGCAGCCAGCGTGATAGAGCCCCAGCACAGCCAGCGTGAAGAGCCCCAGCACAGCCAGCGTGGGTCCCAGCACAGCCAGCGTGGGTCCCAGCGCAGCCAGCGTGAAGAGGTTCACAGTTCTGGCGCCGGAGCCGGTGAAATTATTATTGACAGGAGGACGTCCACAGGCAGCGTGATAGGACCCCGGCACAGGCAGCGTGATAGGGCCCCAGCACAGCCAGCGTGAAGAGCCCCAGCACAGCCAGAGTGATAGGA
>JAOVYW010023496.1:20858-32088 GCA_025775045.1 Hiodon tergisus | reverse complement strand
GCACTGGGGAGACACACAGCAGGAGAAACCTGGAAAACAGGAACAGCACTGGGGAGACACACAGCAGGAGAAACCTGGAAAACAGGAACAGCACTGGGGAGACACACAGCAGGAGAAACCTGGAAAACAGGAACAGCACTGGGGAGACACACAGCAGGAGAAACCTGGAAAACAGGAACAGAAACCCTGCCAGCAGCACAAGAGACTACTGGGAATGTTCAGTGAGGCTGATCAGACAATCACCACCAGTGTGCAGTGCAGGAACACTATAAAGGTTACTAGGGCCAGGTTTGCAGCCCCTGAAGATCATAGAGTAGCAGTGAAGCGACTGGAGAAAATAAAAATAATGTAAAGGTCACCAAGATCAGGGGCGGAGACTCTTGGGAAAGGAAGTGACAGGTTGAAGGTCAGAGCCCTGGGACGCAGGATCAGAGCCTCAGGATATAGGATGTGACACAGTTAAAGGGTCAGGGTTGCATCCACCGGGAAAAGCAAGTTTCACACGGTCTGGTTTACCAGCGTTGCTGCACAGCACCTCTTGTGATGTGCTCTTTACATGTGTGTGAATTTGTAATTTTTTAATCTGTTAATGTTCTCCTTAGCTGTTAAATCTGACATTCCTCATTTTCTTTTGTTGAGTTTTGTTTGCTAAATAGGGTCTTTGATTGACATGGGGAGTGTGGTTGTCAACTGTATAAATTAAAGCAAACACTGCATAGAAATAATGTAACTTATATATGGCCTTAATTTGATTGACAGTAACTTTGCAAACAGTATTCCAAACAAAATATCTCAATTTGGACAGCCATTATTGTAGCCTTTTGAAGGGTACTTAGTTTTAATTGTTTCAGTAAGTAGCAGGCCATCTAAAGTGTAAAACCGTAACCTTCCAATGAACTACTAAATGTAATGTAATACATGTGAAGACCTCTACATCCCAATGACAGACAAATGTCAACAGAAATAGGTCTGACAGAAATGTGAATCTTAAAGTCTTCGGCGAACCGAAACTGGTTGTGAATTAATGTCCTCGAGAAAATTTTGAGATTGAAATGTATGCTTTTTAACGTGAGGAGCACTGCCGAGTCCTCCTAATGGGGTTGGGAGTTGCTAGCATTTGGCTACGTCCTACGGACGAAATTGCTACACTGAAACGCCCCAGTAAACTGAACTAAACCTATATAACCGTGGCTTGCAGAAGACAACCCAGCAGAGGCAAACAGTGTGTGCGTTATGGACAATTGAAAACGAAATATAAGACTTGCTAAAATAAACTGCACACCAATGCCGTCAGTAGACTTCCTAAACGCTGCAGTTGCGTTGTCAGGAATGCGGATCGTGAGATGGAAGGGTTTTTAAAAATTCCCCGAGATATCTCTCAATTGCCACATTTTTGTCACAGCTTGTCATGGTAGGACTAGTCTAGCCTTTTATGACAGCTGTGCGCTCATTAACGGACTTGGCTCACAGTAGGATTTTCTCCTTCCAGTTGGGATTTTAACTTTGGGAATACATGTGTAATTAAACGGCCTTCTATAGCACAATTGAAGGAGGTTATGAAATTTGAGTCTAATAGCAAGTCATGCCTTGTATTTTGATCAGTCACCTATTTAGTGGACTACCACAGCAACATAAAACTTATCGTGATCATGGTAAAACTTTATATTATCTCTCAATATTGTGTAATTCCCTATGCTGGTGTAAATACATGTGTACGTACGTGTAACTATAGTAACGAATAACACTTTCATCGCCAGCTATTCTGATACATCTATTTAAACATATATCGCAATTAAACTCATTAAGAACAGTGTAACCATGCGTAATTGCTCTGGTTATATCAAAGTATGTAAATACACTCAATGCAAACTATTACAAAGATCATTCACGTGATAATCTAACATGAGTCATTTAAATGTAGTAAAATATTTTTAAATTAGGCTATGAAACGTATTTACGAATTTAATATACGAGTTGATTGGTTGAAACTGTAGAACGGTGATGAGAAACAATACGTCTTCTCAAACTATGTAACGTTCTAAAGCATTACCAGCATGAGATTGACTGGTAAGAATAACTTTTACGCTTCGACATGAGTGGCTCCTTTATAATTGACTCTTCCTGACGCTTTAAATCAGAGAGTCATTAATAGCAATTCTCCCCAGACCCTACAATACCTCAGCAATTACAAATACGACCCTTAAGTGCCAATTTAAGTGCATTTCCTCAGATTAGCAATTTGAGAGAAGAGGCACATTACAACTCTGTTCCCATCATATTAAAATAAACAACAGAACTACGAGTTACTGGACCAGTTATTCACGCCGGACTCCTAACGAGGCTAGGGTGCACTGCTAGCGTCCAGCTCTCAAGTCTCCAACAGCAGTGGAGAGAAATTATGGAGTTGCACTTTGCATGATTCGGATTTGAGATATAATCAGTTTTTTTTTTTTTTTACTTTCGTTCAAGTTTGGGGTCATTTACAAATGTCCTTGTTTTCGAAAGAAAAGCTATTTTTTTGTCCATTAAAATAACATCAAATTGATCAGAAATACAGTGTAGACATTGTTATGGTTGTAAATGACTATTGTAGCTGGAAACGGCTGATTTTTAATTGAATACCTACATAGGTGTACAGAGAACCATTATCAGCAAACATCAGTCCTGTGTTCCAATGGCACGTTGTGTTTGCTAATCCAAGTTTATCATTTTAAAAGGCTAATTGATCATTAGAAAACCCTTTCGAATTATGTTAACACCGCTGAAACTTGTGGTAATTAAAGAAGCAATAAAACTGGCCTTCTTTAGACTAACTGATTATCTGGAGCATCAGTAGTTGTGGGTTCGATTACAGGATCAAAATGCCCAGAATCAAAGAACTTTCTTCTGAAACTCATCAGTCTATTCTTGTTCTGAGAAATGAAGGCTTTTCCATGTGAGAAATTGCCAAGAAACTGAAGATCTTGTACAACGCTGTGTACTACTCCCTGCACATAACAGCACAAACTGGCTCTAACCAGAATAGAAAGAGGAGTGGGAGGTCCCAATACACAACTGAGCAGGAGGACAAATGCATTAGAGTGTCTAGTTTGAGAAACAGACGCTTCACAGGTCCTTAACTGGCAGCTTCATTAAATGGTACCCGCAAAACACCCGTCTCAACGTCAACAGTGAAGAGTGGCGACTCCGGGATGCTGGCCTTCTAGGCAGTTGCGAAGAAAAAGCCGTATCTCAGACTGCTTGCCTACTTTTCTTAAACAATAATGCTTTGAATCGCAAATTGGTAATTTGTGGGAAGCAAAGGCCAATTTGTATTAAATCAAAGGCGTATCACACACACACACACACAGTGTACTAAAGAGTCTTTATTAAGCAGAACTGAAAACAATTACAAAAATGAAATGCGTGTTAAAATATATGCTTGATATCACACTTGGTCAGAAACCTTACATTAGCAACAAAGAAACTACAAGAACAAGAAAGTGGGATGTTTGATACTGTTTAAATGGTTTTACTTACCTTATAACTTACACAACATTGTGCTAATGGATTAGTACACTGAACGGAACTGGAACTAAATAAGAATTGGATTAATATTTTAATACTAACCCTAGGTTTTTGGGATAACCTGAACTCTATTTGTCTAAACAAGTTTTAGGTTGTAAGAGCACATTTCATGCATTTCTGTGTCTTTTTGGATGAAAATCACTGATCATGAAAGCCTAATACACCCCGATTCAACCAACAGTTCCAATTAAAATGGCTAGGTTAACACAGTAAAGAAACAAAAAAGTTAAGAATATAATGCAGTAGTTGGGCTTTAATTTTTCGAAGTATATGTATTTTTTTTATTATCCAGGCTCGAATATTCAGCTCTATTACCTTGCAAGACTTGAAATTGATTGAGCGACATTCATTTGAAAAAAGCCCATTTTCCACGAGTTAGCGAACTTTATCTGCCTGCAGAGCAAAACAAAAAATATACTTAAGCCGATTAGCTCATTACCGTCTTTCAGCTACTTTTGCATCAGAATTGTGAGGCCATCATCAACAATAAGATGGCAAGCTAAATGCTTTTCAAAAAGTGGAGATGGCTGG
The DNA here is from genome assembly GCA_025775045.1 of Hiodon tergisus. Lineage (NCBI taxonomy): Eukaryota > Metazoa > Chordata > Actinopteri > Hiodontiformes > Hiodontidae > Hiodon > Hiodon tergisus. Next base: position 27,990 of record JAOVYW010023496.1, on the reverse strand, counting down.
CAGGATCAGATCCAAAGAGCTAGAATGCTAATGCTAAACTTTTTGATGCTAGTTAGCTGTTGAGCAACAGTCGGTAATCTCCCTTTTGTTACATGAACGTAGCTAGCTATATAGAAGAGGCTTTAGCTTGCGTCTTTTGCTTAACTAGCAAAGCTTGCTAACACAATCACAAATACCTGAGCTAGCTAGCACAAATTAGGGTTCTAAAGTAGTCTTTTGAGTCTCCCTAACCTGCCTTAAAATTCTATATTTGTCCTCTTTGTACGTCCATCCCTGCTAACCGTTTGTCTGCGCAGACCCTAATCGATTCAGCCAATGGTCTTCTGAGGATCATGCTAAGTACTAATGCAGACGGATATAATAAAATATTAAGAACAAAAGCCGGCTCTCAGGCTGCGGTCCGAGTACCAACACTCTATACCATATATAAAAACCTCAAAGTGAGAAAAGCATACTCAACAATCGCTGATAATCCAAATATTTTTATTATTATTTTGAAAACTAAATTTTTTACATTTTTACCATTATACTCATGTCTTTTAGGTTTAACAACTGATTTACTGTACAAGCCTCACCTTACCAGTTTTAGTCGGATTAGTTTATATGCGACTGAATAGTGACCTACTAAATAAAAAAATAAATAAGAGCAGAATGTTAAACTAACCAGATACAAATACTTTATAACCACCTTTCCAATCCAGCCCCATACAAGTAATCTGTAAACTGGTTCCTGGAGTATTCTACCCATCTTAAAACAAATTCCTCACGTCTTTTCTCAAACCGATACATTCCCTTTGCACCCACTTCCTTCCCCATCCCCTCGTCAAAAGGGAATACTAGCTTTATATTCTAGGCCCAATCTCTTCCCTTCATTTGCAGGTTCTCACTGAAATTAGGTTTATCGCTTCTACTACACACAGCAAGGGACAGCAAACAAAACAAGCAACCCTCAGCAAAAACAGGTATACACAGAATCACACAAACGTAAGGTTACTCTTGCAAATGAGAGACAAAAGAAATCAAGGAAAATATTTATCTTGCAAATAAATATGCCTGCAAGCTTACTGAGTGATCAGGTGCCAGTAGTTTCCATGATCTGGAGCTTTGACTTAACAGGACTGAATGTCAGGATCTGAAAAGTATTGTACATCCCAGCTGAAGGGTCGGGTGATGTTCAGAGATGTGCGATGTGATGGTACCTGGGCCTCCATAAACCAGGGTCACCCGCTAAAACAACTAAATTGTGACAAAGAAAAAACGGTACTTGCCTTCTCCAAAGGCACAGTACTGGTAACCTCTCTCACAAAGACAGGGAATCAAACCCTAGCCAGGATTCTTTCCTTCAGTCTCGCCATTCAACCTCTACTTAGTATAAAAATAGAACTTGCCGTTTTAATTATGCATTATATCTACGGTGCTTGTGCAGAAAGTTTACGGGCCTTCAGGTCGCCGTGCCAGGTATACCACTTTCAGGGTTGGCTGGATTGTTTCAGGGTTGCCCATGGTCACGGTCACTCTTGGCATAGGCTCAGTGTCATTGGCTACAGATGTTCAGTGGGTGGGTCGTCAGGACCCAATGACCTGGACGTAGTTCGCAGGGTAGAGGCCGACTTCTCCGCTTTCCAGCTGCCCTTTACACCAGCCCTGCTCATCCTCCTCGCCCAATTTTATGAGCTGGTCACCTGTGGAGGAGAGAGGAAGGCATGCTCACGCAAAAGTCATTTGTTTTACAGAGCCTCCAAGGGTCACGTTGTCCATTTACCGCCATTTTTATAACACACCAGAGGATTCAAATATTCAATATTTTCCAGGATAAATATTACATTTTAAATGATTTAAAATGACTGCATAATCTATAATGGTCATTCAATATCACATTTTCTAAGTGTAAAAAAAACCCTTTGCAACCTTGTACTTTAGACTATAATCCCTACTAAGCATAATCGCTCAGTAAATATAATGCTTTAGTCCATTTAAAACACATGGAGACGTTCAACTCATTTAAAGCCAAATCCTACAGTACTATAACATAACACAATGAAAAATATTAGTGCACCTAGCCCATGTAAAAACGCACTTGGAGATGAACCATATATAATCAACGTAAGAAAGCCTTTGTGGGTATAGGTAGCAGCCAGTCAAGATGTCTGGCTCCTCCTATATTAAAACACTATACAACGGAATCAGACATGCAAAAACATACTCAGTTCTGCAGAACTGCAGCTAGGAGGCGTTTGGGTTAAGAAAAACAGCAATTGCCTGCCAATGCACCTACATATTAATATCCCAATTATTTACTTGGGATAGACACAACAGAAGCAAACCTTTTCAAATGATATTGCTTAATTAGTCACCCTTCTTACTTTATTAATTATATTTATATGCACAATTAAACATTCACATGTTGCAAAACCATCTGCAATTCAGTCACACACAGAAATCAAAACCCAGAGAACTAGCTAGCCATTAGTGTAATGCATTTTTAAAATTAAAATGGAAAAAAGACCATTCCCACACAGAGTAAATGCAAATTGAAATAAACATTTACTACAAACAATGCCAGAAACAATTACCACAGCAACAAAGCCTCAAATCCATGTTTAAGCATATAAAAAATTTTTTTTAAAACCCTGGTTAAGCATTTGGCTGAGAATTTTACAGAAGGTTTTATTTTACCCCAACGGGTCAAGGACTAAACTTTTACTGAACACTTGTAGTTGTACTGCTGTTACACAACAACAAAATGAATGCTAGAGGCAAAGGGGAGAGTTTTGGGGAAGGTTTATAAGCCAAAACTCTTCACCAGGGTTTTCTTTTCCATATGGAATTTGGAGCTGGGTTATGTATTCAACATCATCATCATCATCATCATCATCACATATCCTTTAACTCCCACTGTCAGTTCCCTATGAAAGGATAAAAGGGAGGAAAAATATGGATGATTTTACTGGGGTAACTCCTGAACCCCATCTGAGTGAGGGACTCTCAGTGTTAGCATGCAACCCCTCGCCCTACAACGGGCATGAGAGTGGCGTGCTTACACTGTGGTCTCCGAGCATAGATGTGTCTGGGTGCCATTAATAAGCATTAGTATGGATTAATACCTGCTTTAAAGCTCAGCTCATCGGCCTCCTGCCTCATGTAATCATACAACGCTTTTACTTTCACCCCTGCTACCTTCTCGTCCTCATCCACCCCGTTGGCTGCTATATACTTTTTGGGGCTTTCTTCATCTGACCAGTCTGAGGAGTAGTCTTTGCCACCTCTAATGAAAGGGAAGAGAAGACGGGTCAGCCGTGCATGATCATTCCATAACAATGTAAAAGGCATCTGAAATCAGAGGTCACGCTTCTTCTGAGAGTGTGTTTGTGCATGCATATACGTTCACAACTGCTGAGACATCCTTTGTAAACTGCAGTTTTACGTTTGTTGTATATATTAAACGAGTAGCGTCAGGTTTCTCTTTGGCGGGGGGGGGCCCTTCCACCGATACCTAACAAAAGGTGGGAGGGAGAGGTAATATGAATCCTGCGACGGAGACAATAACTTTACCTGGTACACAAGAGTGGCAGGCACCTAAGGGGAAGGGTGAGGGGGAAAACCCAGAGGCTAAAGCAGATTAAACGCACACCACACTGATGCTCATTCAGCCTCCACTGGAAAAATCAGTTCTCACTGGCTGGTTCTCTCTCATTTAGCGGGTCAGTTTTGCCATTGTCGTTCTGCTTGGTTATGTTCAGTGACAGACAAACCCACAAGAGGGAACCCACGTTCCGGGTTGCAAAGCAACAGATTGAGGTGAGATATATAGTAAAGTCAGCACACCGTAATGGTCGGACAGCCCACCGCCAATTTTTATTTTTAGGTTGAGTACTTCTACTTTACAATTTACATGAAATAAAAGGTGAAATATTTACATGAAATATTTCGCTTTTTGTTTTAAATACCGAGCATGCAAAATCCATACACTGTTTATAGAGTTTTAAACTAAAGATGAATAAGTTAATATTAAACCCAATTAATACAATTAAGAAATGGATCAGTCGCAAACATTGGTTGTTAGGGAATTAGACTAGCAACCAGTAAACTGCAGATTCAGATCAAAAGAGGGTCAGCGATGTTGACAGGCATCAAATGAAGCCCAGTTTTTGTTATTTAAACTATGCAAGCTCATCTCAATAAGCAAATAGCAAGTCCAGGCGGGAAACGGCCATGCACACGGAATTAACTCACTAAATTATTCATAAAAATACATTAATCTTTATATCAATTATTTAAGGACAAAAATAAATATTCTGAAAAAGCTGAAACATTGGGCTCCTCCTCCCTTTGAACTGTAAATTTAAGAGTTGGCTTGGTTCCCCTCCTCATGTGAGCAAAGTGACAGTGACAGACCCAATAAGGTGGTCCGGTCCTGCACACGCTCCTAAAGAGGCAGTCGGGCCTGGCGTGACCCTCTATGAGGGATCCGGTGACCCGACAGCAGAAGCAGTGGGAAAAACACGGAGACCCTGATGTAAACGGCACCTACATAACAACACTTCCACAGCTTAACATCAATTTGTACACAAAGCAGTACAGTGGTCTTGTAAGAATAAAACACCATGTATTTAACTGAGAATTAGGTCGAGTATTGTATTTGCATAGAAATATAGAAATATTAAATTAACAGCATACACTGCATTAAACACACTTATTTAACAGGTAATCATTATATTTCTACAGCAGTGCTGCGATGGCACAAAATATCATTATTAGGTGGAAGTCCAACACTGTAATCAATCGTGTTGCACCAAAACCGGAGCCCAGGGAAACCAGGAGGTGCAGTGCAGACGGCAGGACAGTCACCTGGTGATCTCCTGGGGGGTCTGTGGCATCTCATCTCCGGCAGAGACGATGTTGGTCAGGGTGACCACGTCCTCAGCGCGGCTGTTCCTCTCCTTCCGACTGATGGAGCGACTGGCCTCTGGCGACCACTCCTGAGGAACACAAGGGCCATTAAAGAAAATCCACAGGTGTCACTCCTGAGGAACACAGGGGCCATTAAAGAAACTCCACAGGTGTCACTCCTGAGGAACACAAGGGCCATTAAAGAAACTCCACAGGTGTCACTCCTGAGGAACACAAGGGCCATTAAAGAAACTCCACAGGTGTCACTCCTGAGGAACACACCAGCCATTTGAGCCACCTGTGTCATGCCACCATAGGCATCTGGTCCATGTGGTTAAATTCCAGGTGGTTATTTGTAGGCTTTTTTGTGGCTTACAGTCAAAAAATAATGGAACACAAAACAATGAGTGGTTCAACCTTACAGTTTCATTTATTTCTATAGCCAGAGGTGTATTCGAACTGAAGCTAAGCACCAGGATCGGGCAAATCTTTTGCTCTGGCTACAGTAAATCTTAAACTTGCTTTACAACCCACAGTCGTTACAATTCAGGTACACAGTTCCTGCAGGTCCATTTGATCTTAACTCACAGCAATCCTGCTTCAAACTAAATCTATGGTTCACAGATACCAGACTTCCACTTTCACAAGGATAGCAACGAGATTGATTACTTTGAGCAGCAACAGTGTCGCTACACTGCATTTTAGTCATTTAGCCAAACTCAAAAAGACCCTCTGCGCTTCGATAAAGCTATGATGAAGTATAAAGTATGGAGCACTGGGCAGCAGGCCAATCAAGGCTTTAGCGCATGGGCTCCCTTCCATGGAAAAGCGATTTCTCATCACAAGCGCTAGATGGCACACCTGTGTGGCCCGTCTCCCTGAAAAGTGCCCACAGTTTGATTTCACGGCTGGGGTTTGAACAGCATCGCTGGCAGAGCGAGGCATAGGCCCTGTTTGGAAGAGGCTTGCATTCCACAACCCACTTAAGCCCCCCCCCCCCCCACCCCATGCAAGACAAGAGGCCATTCAGACCTCCCTTTTGGAATTTACCAACACCGGGGCCAAAAACCTTAGTTGGCCAATGGAAACTTGGACGCAAGATACGTAGTTGGATGTGCGAAAACTATACTATGACGCACAACGTTTTTAAAAAAAAGGAAAATGAATGAGTGTTTGCGTACCAGTTTTTAGACCATGCCGTTTGATGGACAATCATATACCTTAATTTGTTCGTTCAAAGTAGATGCCATAATTTGTACAATTACAATCCTTTTTATATGATTTAAATTTACACTCTGTACATAACCTGTACCTCAAACTGGGGCCAGTTCATGGTCATTCCTGGTCCGTGGGTATTCCTCCACCATCTCAGGTCTTCCGTGTCACTTGCTGTGGCTATGGTTTGGTTCAGGTCTCGGTAAAGGGACTTGAAACTGTAGAAAATACAGGTATGGTGGTCACCTCCAAGGTCAGGTGAGGCAGAAGCTCAGTTCTGTGCCACTCCTTACTCGGGTAACTTTGTTGCCCTCTGGAAACGGCCCATTTTGATTCATAACATTTTTGCATGAAAACGCCAGCAAGCTTGATTTTATTTTGCACAAGCACAGGCTCAGTCATTTAAACCAACACACCCTAACTGCATTCAAAATACAGAGACAAAAAAAACCCCCATCTGAGAGCTTTTCATATCTTTTAGGACAAAAAGAACATTTAAAAATCACTGCAGAGACTGGTGTGACCAGGTTCACTGGTCACCTGACCACACTTCTCAATATTGACAGTAGTTATTACAGGAGTTAATGTAAAACGGCACAGGTTAAACATTGACACCTTTAGTACACACGTTTAATCTCAAAGAAAAGGGGAGTGCAGGTTTGTCTGTGCTTGAAAGTCCTGAATACTTCAAAAATATTTATATTATAGCTTACAATGTAGCACAGTCCATAAAGACTTTCTCAACTAAGTAGCTATGCTTCCATACAGGGATGAAAAAGCTATTGTCTACCATACATTGTTGCATGTATTATAACCTACTCAAATAACCATAAACTAAATAATCGACTGTAATTTTAACGTGGCGGAGCTTCAGAAATTATAATCCCAGTATCCAAGCAAACACGGGGGAGTGGCACACTCTACCCGTCTCCGCCAGAGAGACCCGGCTCCTGGAGGACTCTACCCGTCTCCGCCAGAGAGACCCGGCTCCTGGAGGACTCTACCCGTCTCCGCCAGAGAGACCCGG
>JAOVYW010023496.1:0-13522 GCA_025775045.1 Hiodon tergisus | reverse complement strand
CACCGTCCCACACCGTCCCACACCGTCCCACACCGTCCCACACCGTCCACAACAACGATGGAGGGAACTTTAGTCGTGTGCACACACATATACGCAGCGACTGAAAACAGCCGAGGACACCCTTTAATTCCCTTCAGAATAAACCCGGTGCACACTGGGACAATCCTCCTAAAACAACAGACTGGGAGTTAATATCTGCCTACTGTTGCCGGGGGACTTCTGCATCAATCTCGCTTAGTAACGAACAACAGATCTATACTTTGTTGTGCTCACGTCCACATTTTGGCACCGATATCCGATAACTTCATACATTCCTTTCCGGGACTTTCGCTCCATGTTATAAACAAAGCAAAGAGGTGGCAGAAATTATGGTCGTTAAATATTAAATATATTAAATGACAGGCATCCGTTTTACCGTTGAATATACATCTTACTGTTAATCCGTTATAAATTAAGTCATTAAACTCAGACACGTACAGAACTACAGAAACGTAGCTTTCATGCGGCATTTTACTTGTTTCCGAACACATTTCATAGTCTAAGCAACAGCCCTCTGGTTGGTACACGTGTTTACCATAGAGCTTTTAAACCCTATAGAGCTCAACTACAAATAAATTATATCGTGGTATTTGGTCACTTGGTCAATACTTTCCCAGAGCAAAGAGTAATCCAAAAGAAAAGTGGAACACAAACTTCCGTTTTAGATTACGGTTCAGATTACTGTATATTATCAGGCAGTGCTATAAATAGATTTGCAGGCATTTAGATCGGGAACATAAACCATTCATAAGTACAGGACTACCCCCAAACTTAAACAGTTCCAGGGGGGTGGATTTAAATCGCATCAAAGCGAAAATATAACCCAGAATTACAGTTGACAAGGTGACGGGGGTTCCCCAGCTTAGACGCGTAGGGCCGGGGTGCGGCCCTCAACAGCAGGCCGCTCACCAGCCCCCATCAGATCTGGCTACGGATAGAGTCACGCTTCCTTACACGACTCTCCTCCTCCTTCCCCCGTCCCGTAGCTATCCTCCAGCTGTCAGGAACGAGAGCGGCGGCTCCCAGGGAACTCACAGCTGAAGACGGCGACGAGAGTTAGCCAGAGATGGAGTCTTCTGAAGCAGCCGCGTTCCAGCCGAGACGGAAGCTCGTTAACTACGGCCGTTGCATGCACTGACTCTGCAGTTTACCCGTTCACACCCCACTATAATTTGTTCTGGAAAGAATTTCCCTGAAAATGTTTAGAAAGGAGCAGGGAAAAACCATTACTACAAAAGAGCTGATTCATCGAAACTGCCGTTTGTGGTCATTAAGAATGAAACCATAAAAAAAACGTGCAGAGGGGGTTCCGTTCATTAAGTCTGAGACGAACACATCCCAAGGCCACCACCTGAGGAGAGAGCCGTAACCATTCTACCGCTGACTGGCACTGGTCAACCATTCAGGCACAGCGTGGCTTCCAACTGCCCATGTGGAAACAGCGGACAACACCGCCATGCCATGCTAAGTGGACCATCCAATCATCGAACAGGAGCGAGAGGACAGCGCTTCCTTAATCGGATTAGACTAAAGCAGGAAAATAAATAGCTCTACGCTAACTCACAGCCGTATCTTCTGCTGCGGCCGGACTGAGAACATTCAGGCCCCAGCGTGGGATGACATTAACAAGTTTCCCCGGCGACCCAAACACGAAGGTCCGTTGCATGTAAAACAAACAAACAAATGCTGTATCAGCAGAACACTGCCTACGCAGCACGGCAGAGCGAAACCTACCCAGGCAGTGGAGAAACGAGTGACGCTAACGCGCGTCCCAGCCAGGAACCAGACTCAGGCGAATGAGGGTCCTGTTCTTTTGCGTGAGCACTCCGACCCTCGTAGGGAGGCTTCGGGCTTGATATACGCGCCGGCGCCGGGGAGGTGTCAGATTCCGGGACCGGGAGCGAAATGCCTCATGAGGAGGTCCTGGAAAACCCGACATGAAGGTGCAGGGAACAACCACGTTGCGTGACGCCCCGTAAAGCGCTCCTCCAGGGTGATGAGGGCTTTCCGACTACATAAATCAAAGCATGCTGATGTTGAGAATGCAAGCCAAACGTAGAGCTCGGGTCTGAGGGAGGCAGCACCGTTCTTCTGCATCTCAGATGAGAACCAGTTCTCTGACATTCATGGGATATAGAGGAACAGAACCACTATCAATTCAAATCAACCATTACTCGCACTCAGGGCAATGCACAGTCCATATTGGGGGTGTTTTCCCAGCAAACCAAAGGCATATGACACTGCCTGTGGAATGCCACACATTCCAGTAGTCAGGTTGACGCATGCAGCAAGACTTATTAGCTGCACTGGTTATTAACAACCTCCCCTCCCGAACCTGGGGGACACTTGCAGGTCAGGGCTGGGAAGAATTCAAACAGGCCACGGTGCTCGTACCAGGTCTGACTTTACCGCGGTACACAGTAAACTGGACCTCCTGGTAGTCCATGTAGAGTGTACAGCAGAGTGGCTCAACTGGTGACCTCACCATTAGATCGAAAACACGCAGTTGTCCCGTAAAGCAGCGTTCTTGTCAATGCGTAGCCCAATGGCGCATGACTGGACCTCAGCGGGTTCAGCCCAAAGCAGCACGCGCGGGTGAAACGCCTGCCGATGAACCCAAACTTAGGGAGACGCTCGTACACGGCCATATACTGCTATAAGTGCATCACTACTGGAGCCCAACCGTTACGAACATTAAAACAAGAGCCCTTAAAATTCACTAGGAAATCCAGCTGCTGTTAATACCCTTTACAACCCTTTAACGTCCGATATTTCCAACATTTCCATACCTGATGTGCCAAATTCAGAAACCACAAAATTATGCAGCAGTAAAAAATAAGGTTAAGTTAGACCCATTCATAGCGAGGGTACACTGAAACCCACAACCCCTACCTGGATAACACGTCAAAGTCAACCGAATGGAGTACACACAGAGGTTTGCTCTGAAGCAATCATTATCAGCAGACTTTCTGAACGCCATTCAGTTCCATTAGCGTGAGGAACACATGCTGCACCAGTCAACATCAGCACGCAAAGAGCAAATGTCAAAGAACGAGAACGCACGCGTCTTTTAAGGTTAAATACCGAGATACGGCAAGAACTCAGAAACAAGTCAACGCCACTCGGTTGTAAGCAAGATCCCGTTAGAGCCCAGTGGAAAATTTTAAAATAAAGTTCAAAGCTAACTTGCATGAATGCTAGCGGCGGATAATCACTCTGTTCCCCAGAACCCGTTCCACACTGCCCCCTTTATCCTCTGCTGGAGCGGCTTCCCGTGATGCAGGCACCTCGGACGGTAAAAGGGACCACTGTACAGCCACTGTGAAACGCGCTCTGCATCTCTCCGATCCGGGGGTCGGCCAGAGAACAAAGGGACTCTTGTTCCACGCTCAGTCGTGGCACAATAAAAAAAAAAAGGACGCGATGTCTCATCTGCCCCTCAAAACACCTCATTTTACACTTCATTTAGTCAGTCCCAGGCCAGATTCTACACGTATAACCAGTTTGAGCTTTTATTTTATTTTACTGATTTTTGGTGCTTAAATGGCTCTAATTAAAAAAACAAGTTGCTGAAGGCTTTACAAAGCTTGTTATCTTTTGAAATCGGGCCTTTGTCAATATTCCTGTAGCAAATTCCCAAAAGATAGAGATGTTCAAAGTTTAGTTTTGAATGAATGTTAGGAGAGGGAGCTTTACATTCGTCCAAAAGGGAGAAAGATAAAAACACACGGACAGCCGTAGCTAAAGTCTGCCAGTGTCATTTCACTAGTCTAATTGTGCTATCGAATATTAACAACTGGCCCAGCTGAACTTAGCGACGGGGTTTGTCTGAGCTAACGTTGTCTGAGCTAACGTTAAGTTCAGACACACACCCGAGCGGTTGTACGCGGAGAAAAAGCAATCATTAGCCTCATGACAGTCGATATTACTCTCTCAAAGTTTGGAGAAGTTTATCATTAACGCCGGTTTTGGGTTCAACCTGGAAAAAAAACATTGCAAGTTGTTCGTCAAATTGTATTAACTTTAAAGCAAAATATTGGTACATCACCCGCCAATTAACACCAGCTTTTATGGAAAATACAGGGACATTTCCTGTGTTCTGCGAAGAGTCTGCAGTTATCACAGTAATGTTACTCGTCTGCTTTTTCCAGTCTCAACCGCACACTTGGCTCAGATGTGGCTGATGATGTGTGTAATCCCACTGCAGCAAAATGACAGCAAAATGACAGCACTCTTCCCCGAGCCTAAATGATACAAACAGTGTTGTTACATTCATTACCTATGGTATTATCTGGCTATCTGTATTTCAATGCATTTGTCTTCTCCATGGCAACTTGCCCTGCTATACAAATGCAATCGCCACTGCCCACCACCCCACCTCTTCGGGACCATCCAGGCCAAATACCGTTTCTCTGAGGTTTGGCTGTCCCAAAATCTCCATAAACAACAGTCGTGCTCCTAAGCTTCAGCAAGCCATGAAATCCTCAGTAATGTAGAGAGGTACTCCGTTTCTGAAAGTTTAAGATCACTAGATTTAAGATCCTGAAAGTAAGTCCTTGACTCGTCATCTTAATTAAAATTGACCTAACGTCAGTTGTTCAGCACTGCAACTGGATTCTAGGCCCACGAATATTTCTGCATCTGCAAATGTATTATTTATGTTATGAAAAAGGTCTATAACAGAGGATTGTGCAGATAGCGTTCGAATAGCAGTGGCAAGGTTTTACTGCATCATATAACTGGAGATGAACCATAGATTAATCTGAACAGGACTAGTAATCCAAACGTCTAAATAACTACTATTAGCTAGTACATCCTAGCCCTTCACTATGAATCCACCTTCCACATACGAGGAGGAAGTGGTTCGATTGCTCTCTTCCAGCCTTATTTAGCCACCTTTTACTAAATGCAGGCTAAAACGCCCCTGTGAGAGGCTCAGTGCGGATTGCAGGAGAGGCGTGTCCCTCTGCATCATACTGCCTCCTTGCAAGCCGAATGGCGATGCTGGTTAGTGACGAACCCAGAGAAGACCTGCTGGTTCCAACCTAGCTCTGTGCTCTACCCGTCACAATCGGAAAAATTAACAACCCAGCGAAATCCAGATCACAGGGCTCAGTCTGCACTCGGGCGAGCACCTTTACCAACTGAATCACTCCGGATAAATTTTATCACGAAAACACAACAAAGTGGATATTGAAATGAATAAATATTGCCATTTGAACTGAATAAGAAAATACTTGATTGTGTGTGTGAGTGAGTGAGTGAACAAAGTGTAGATAAACTGAAATAATCACAGGGACATACAATAGTGTTACTCAAACCTTTCCTTGGGAACACATTGTTTCTACAGGGCTGTTAGGTTCCCGTATCGTTTTCAAGAGTAAAGCCACACACAGCCTCAGAGGTGCGGCAGTCTGTTACAAACAGACCTCGCTGCCAAGGGAATAGGGAAAACAAGGACCTGCGAATAACAGAAAAAAGACAACACCCCGACTACAGGAGTCGACTCAAAACCTTCACACTGAGAAACCTGACGTAACCAAAACCACTTGAAAATCAGCCTTTTTGTAGAGAAAAACTCGATTAATTTCTATTAATTTCCAAACCAGGATATTCGCAGCACTAAGCCCATTTATTTATAAATTCATTTTCATGTTCATTTAAGCCAATGGGAAATGCAAAGCATAGCTGTCAGTCCGATCGAAATCCTTCCAATTATATTGTTATTGGTTGTATTATATATAATTGTTTGTTACATAATCGACTTCCGTTGCATGAATTCAGTTAACATTTTAAAAAGTTACTTAAAGCGTTCTAAATACATCAGATGTAACAACTCAGAGTGAGTATCCAAGTATGCACAACAATGTACCAGCATGCATAGACAGCATAAACTACATCACAATATATTTGTGCAACACAGCGAAATACAATGTTACAATTAACTGTAAAATGTTAGATCTTTGTTAGAGCAACTGGTGTGGGGATAACTCTAAATATTCGTTTTAAATTGTTTGTGTAATATGGATCGTAGTGTCATTGGTTAACGGCGCTGACAAACGCCTTTTGTTGCAAACTGACGTTGAAATGCGTCAAACTTTAAGGGATTTCTAAATATGTTCATGATAATAACAATATAGTTTCGATTTATTGAATTTAAGTTGAATGTAATTATATATGTTCCCATATACGGTGCTTTACATATTTAATTCAAAAATATATATTGTTATATTAGGTTTCCCTTTTTCACGTTTCAATTAGGTGACGAAATATATTTGGTGGGAGTGGAGAAGGGTTCAACGTTCTACAGTTAACAGCGATGTAACACAACCAGTGGCGGCATTATAATATTAAACTAGACATGACTCAAGTTTTTTTTAAAATACGCCATACGTTTTAGAAATATTTTAGCTGGAAAAACACAAAGGGCGTCGGTTTGTATTCCGCTATGCGACAAGTAGCAAAACATTAGAAAAAAACTTCAACACAATATAAATAGTTTTATGCGCCGTTTCTAGTCAATGCGATTCAAGCGGGACAAAAACAATCCAGTTTCATTTGGCTGGAATTCTAATCGTAATAAAGGAGTCCATTTCATCTTACAACCGCGGAAACACACAAAGAACCGCCATGAAATCGCGCGTGTACCGTTACGGCGAAATGAACTGTAATAAAGCTAAATAATATTATCTTCGTGCATGCTATTATAAAGCAATGGTTTGTGACACATTTCAAAAATATAAACTGTAACAAAGTGACAAGCTACCTAAAAAAAAAAACCCCCACCACAAACGACTTACATGGACAAAAGGCGTTACAGTAGCACTTCGGGCGACTTACCTGTTGCTTGGAAATTCTGGGGAAAATACGGCTTCAAACAATAGTCTTGGGGGGTAAAAAAATCAACCACTTCCGCAAGAAAATCGTCAGTGCATTCTTGCGCTGAACAGGTATTGTTTATGAATAATTCAATCTAAACTAATCCCACTTTATCCCGTTCAAAAGTAGTTATGTCCAACGCAAGACACGAAAGTATCAGTTCTAGTACGTAGTCGTCGCCGGCCGACCAGACGCTTCCCTGAAGTAGCCTAATGGAGAAACCGGGCGATTTCCTACTTTTTAAAATTGGTCGGGTGGCAGTTTCATCCAGAAACATACACAATCGGCGTTAGCCGATATACACAAAAACCGCTACATAAACCAGTTATTTCTTCCACAGGCACCCTGCTAGACAACCCTCGTTTTGCTTGAATAGGTTTTTAACGCTGTAAGTAGATGCAGTGTATCAGCACAATATCCATTGATCCAATTACAGCTCTTAACCCTTAATTTACCGGAAAACTGTTTAATTAAAACCTTTGGATTTCAAAGACATTTGTGCAATTGTATTTTCTGACCTCTGATTGTAACAATATTTTATAACACACATTATAAAACTAGACGAAGCCCAACTGCACACATACATAAATACCATAAGTAATAAAAGGTAATAATAAAAAGTGTTATAAATTGAAAGAAACCAAAATAAAGTTTTATTTAAATCTTTTTTGATACAAAATCGTTATTAGTTATAAAGCACTAATCTCTTTAAATTCTGGCCGTGCGTGCTTTATTCGGTCCAAGTATAGTACTACGAATGAAATATAGTTTAATTAAAAATAATAATAATAATAATAATAATAATAATAATAATAATAGAAAAGAGAGCTAGAGCAGAAACAAACACTGCGACTTGTTTCTGACTGACTGACATATTTATAAAAAGCACATTTTCCAAACTTTTGTATAATGTTCAAATGTGGGAAAACCATATTTTTCTTACACTGACTACTTGCCCATGACGATATTTCAGCCTTTTTTTAAATCTAGAATGTCTCCTTCATTCTTTTAAAATTTCAACAAAACTCGGTTGTTTTGTACAATTATATTATATTTTTCCTTACATGCACAGTTATGCACAGTATTTATTCCAAACGTCGTAGTTCTTTTTAATAATGGATTCATTGTTTTTGTGCGTAATCGTTGTGGGACAGATGAATAAAACACTGCCCACTAAATTGACGTGTTTTAATAAATTTATTAGGCGTAATTACTCAAATGAATACAACTTTCTAGTAAATGTACCGAAAAGGTATTTTAGAGAACTCATGAGTGACTGGGAACCACATCTTAATTACCGTATTTGCTAGGCCACTTTTACATTTAAAATAAAATCCCAATGTAGTCACACACTACAATAATAACATGAATTTGAATGTAACATTACCTGATGGATGGCTTGAAGCTTCTGCTGAAACTTCTGGATTTACAGCATTACTACAAAACACAACAGGTGTTCGGACTAGTGACGGTGTCATCAAATCTTAGGCTCGGAAGAATCAATTAATCACACTTTAGGTTATTATGGCCGGAGTTACTGTATAAAAACAAACTTAGATTAATCCATGTACTATGCTGAATGGTAGGCAACTAGCAGTGTTCGTCTTAGTGACCTCAACGCCTGGTGGTGAATCCTTCTGTGTGTGGTTTTTAGCAGCAAAGCAGCGGGCTAGGAGATAGGCGTATGGGTACTTACCAATAGGTACCTTGAGCATGAGCTGATTTGAGTTAAATTTGGTAAGTGGTCTGGGTTCCACAAGGGTCCTCCTTTTCTAAAACCAGTTGTAGGATGCCCACTGTACTAACTTCCAATTCTAGTTCCACTACTACTGTGTGTAGTAAAACATGCACCGCACACAGCTTGTTTCCCGAACAATGACCTTGAACTAAACCAAGTGAATCTGGGGAGGACCTTATAAAAAGATCAAATGAATAACCATCTCACCTACAAACACTCCCAGGAACCATCATTGGCCCATTGGTGATGGGATTCCCCACATGAGTATGGTTTCCTCTAAGTTTTCCTCTTGATTTAATTGGCCTAAAGAGAGCTTTACTGAATTATTGTCAACCAGCCGTTGTCTTTTCGTTTTCCTAAGGGACACTGCAATTGTCCCTGGGGCCTCTCCTCTTGCTTTGGTCTTCTTTAATTTCTTGATAATAATAATAACAATTATTATTATTTCATGGTATTATTTCTAGTGCTCTTCTACGGTTCAATTGTAAAAAGGCCAACAAAGGCTGGTAACAGAATGATCCCAGGATCATCTCAAGCTATCCATGCTAACGGGTGGTATTATCTAATACAAACGGCAACAAACATTTCACCAGTAAGTTGCACACTAATGTGGCACGTTATTGATACCCATTGCAACAAAATTTAATGGTCTAACTTGGCTAGCCCATGCAGGATTAACTTGGATTGGTACAAAATATTTAAATCTGTAACAATGCAGACAGTCCATAAAATATTTAAAATTAGAAGCATGTATATTTTCCGCCTATTTTTTTGTTGTTGTATTTTTGCAAATCATACTTCAACTAAAAAGGAGCATGCTTCAGTAATTCAAAGAAAATTAACTGCAAGTTTTTCCTCACAAACTGTTGATTTTACGATTTGGTCAGTTAAGTTTAGTCAATAGCACCCAAATGTCAGCAAATATTTCTGTCGATATTTCTATTCAAGACACGTGAATTGGTTAGCAGAACGACCATAGCCCTACTACAAGAACTGACTTGACAGCATTACCTTTAACTGGACAATCGTCAGATTTTAATGGAAGTGGCAAGGTTTTCTCCCATAACCTTTTAATTTGGTATCATTATCAGTGGTGGCAGCCATATACGGATGAGATGTGTTTCTACACTCATGTGTTTATCCACACCTAATTTAGATATAACTTGTTAGGTTTGCATGATAAATTCAAGATTAACGTTTTAAGTAACCATCTTTCAATACGCCTAAAACTGTGAATAAACACCCAGCAGTTGAATCAACCCAAAGACTGCTAATTGCCTGTTAACTTGTGCCATACAGACTAAAAGTTTTCTCACTGTTGTAATGTACATTTGCATAAATTTGAATTCGCCCATAACAGAGTCGTCCAATTTGCACACCTTTATTCCTGGGCGGCGATTGGAGTTACGTAACTAGTGGCCGCTTTGCAGAAGGCACAGTTGCGTAATAATGTATAATCTCTGTTAAACTTGCAAATCGGCGCTTCCCTATAGATAGAGATACAGGCATATTTGCTTCGTAAGGTTAACTACCATAGCACACTGCTTAGAACTGAACAAATATATATTAATATTTAAAAGTAAAACGAAACAATTTTATAAAAATAAAATAAAAAAGCAGCGACACCTACCGCAAGGGGAGAAGTTACAAAACACACACACTCTGACGTCATTAAAAACAGCCGTTGTCTTCCAACACACATGTGAGAGATTAACGAATTGAAATTACAGATATTAATTTTAATTTCGAGAAATAAATGAATGGAGGAAATCTATGAGCTTTATAGGCAAGTTATAGTAAGATACAAGCGCTACGTGTTGAACGCGCAAATATTTCAGAGGTTTCTAAGAAACCGGTGTTATGAAACCGTGTAATCAGTCGTTTAAAAGGCAGTGCTGAGCTATTTTCTGTAACTTTATATGATATATACACATATGCTGCAATGTATATTTTCGTATTCACTTGTCGGTGACCAACTTCATGTGGATCTTTGCATCAAAACAATGTTTGTAATATTTTCTTCCCTTTACTGTTGTGAAGTGATAAAGTGAATGCTTTGACGTAAAACTATGGCGAGAAAGAAAGCTCTTCAAGACGCACCAGAAACCAGGCAGAAAAAGAAGTCTGTTTCTTCTCGAGAAAAAAAGAGAGATGCGGAGTCTTCGGAAGAAACGATTGCTAAAAAGTTGAGGAAAAAGAAAGAAGGGGAGACCTCAGAGAAAACGGGTATATGGTGGTTGGTCTTTTGACTACTGCAACATTGAGAATAGAAAACGGACACCAATTGTACTTTGGTGTGCGTATTCCGTTGCATTATTAATTTTCTTTACAGACGCTTAAATTCCTTAAATATTTTACACTGAATTGAATGACTCGCATGCGTGTAGTCTCATCATTTAGTTGAATAATACGAGAAAGATGTTAACGTCGCATGTAATTGACATTTTAATTATTTTAAAATTTATTTTATTAAATTATTTTAATTCCAGAATGCGAAGTGCTGGCAACTGGAAAGCTTTTAGACATTAAGAAAGACAAACAGACCAGCATCGTGCACTACATATACAAGAATTCCCTGGGGCATAACATCCAATCACAAATGAGACAGGTAAGAGTGACGGATTGGAATATGAATTGTAGACGGCACAGCACCAAGCAACAGCATGGGTTTTTCTTACAGCATTCATCTGCAGCCCAATGGCCATATAGCCTGTAGATGCTGTGCACTACTGATGCTAATGCACCCTTCTACTCCTACACCTTGATGAGAAGTTCTGTCCCGTTCGGACTTGACGTCGCTTTCCTTACTCGCGCGGCTCCCTGAAGCTCCCTCGAAAATGTAAAATCTGCTTACTCTTAGGACCGGGCATGAGGCAAAGCTACTGTGTAAAGTTACAAAGCTTTTAATGAGTGTTACTATAGAATTTAACTGTAAATATATTTTCTCCAGTGCCTCCAGGAGCCGTTCCTGCGCCTGCTGCGATCCTACCATCTCTTCCGAACAGCCAGCCCGTTTGACCGCAGGGTCACCTGCCTCGAGTGGCACCCCACCCACCCCAGCACGCTGGCTGCAGGTTCCAAGGGTGGGGACATTGTCCTTTGGGACTATAGGGACCAGCAGAAGCCTACTTTCATACAAGGGGTGAGCTCTTGTTGTCTTCGTATGCTTAAAAAGTTCACTGCTTCAGTGTTTAGTTTTAGCGTTAAACTCTGTTCATGGTAGCCTGCAATTTATTATGGGTTTTTTTTGCAGCCTAATCCATAAGTCCAGTGAATTTGTCAGGCATTTGACCTGATGAGAGAAATGAAACTAATTCTGTATCCTCCGTTACTTTTGACGGCCAATCCCTTTAGGTCGTTCTTCTGCATTTAATTTCGCCTGTTGCAATTCTATATATCGACAGCGTAAAGACACCTGAGACCCTGTTTGTTCTGTTTGTTTAGACGGGGGCTGGGGGCTCCATCACAGGCATGAAGTTTAACCCTTTCAATCCCAACCAGTTGTTCACGTCATCTATCATGGGCACCACCACGCTCCAGGATTTCAATGGGAGTACTCTTAAAGTGTATGCCAGAACTGAACTATGGGAGTAAGCGAAAGTCCACATGTCCAACATTCTCTGCCCGTCTTACACGGTGTTTTCCTCGACACTACGGGACGGTAGACTTCTGATTTAAGTATTTCTAGCACGAAAACGGTGGCCTCGAACTACAATCTTCAGTTTTCAGGTTTTCCGTTTTTTACCTCACCCCTTAAATTTAAGTGTAATGTAAAATGATCTCGCCTGGCGTTTCCTGCAGTCCGATGAGGATTGCAGTTTGAGACCCCTGATTGGAGGACGTGTGGATTAATATGCAGTTTCTGTTGATTGTAGAAGACTTTGCTGCTGCTGCTTGGCCTTTTTCTTCACTGTGAGGCTTAAGTTCAGTGTGTTATACACAAAAAAGAGATTAATGGTTTAATTCTCACTATTGTCACTATTGTACAGAATAATTAAGTAAAGTCGCTTAGTGGAGTTGATGATATTCCTGTAAAAAAAAAAAAACCCAGCTGGAAGGTAACAATACGTCTTGTTGAGTTTTTCACACGCTTTTTATCTGCTTCGAACGCGTCACTGGGACACCAGGTTACGTATTCACTAATTGCGTCTTGTCCATATCCTCCGTGCAGGTACATCATTGTGTAATGGTGAGAGTAGCTATTGAAAAATGGGAAATGCCTCTGTGATCTACCTCCTAGGCAGTGTGACTGCCTTTCTCAAACAACCGGCTGAACCGGTTAATCTGTAGAACAATAAATCCTGTGGCTTCTCTGCCCACTAAATGAGATGTTAATGTTTCCATTAAAAATGACTTGAACCACAGCGCGGGAGTTACTTTAGGAGTCCTCTTGATCTGGATGATTAATAATTAGAGGACCTCTGCTTTAGGGCTTGCTTCTAGGCCATCCTCCTGCGATACTGGGCTTGTGGAAGAAGAAGACCCCTTTAAGGCTTGCAAAAGGATTGTATAGTTTCTATGAACTCCACTCTCACTTTGTGTTACAGAAATGTCTTGGGCAGGGGATTACACCTTGTTTTGTGCTTTTAGGGTAGTAATGTTCATGTCTAATCTGAGGAGTTTGTGCTTGTAACGATGCTTTATTTGACCCTCTCTGGGCAGAATGATGCAAGACATGTTTTATTTTGCTCTGGACCGTTAGTGCATCGATTAGCCATTAGCTAACCAATCGTACCCGTAAGCTGAAACGGATTCCGAGTGCAACCCTAAAGCATTGTCTGTATTCACGTTTTTTCGCTGGTAGTACAGGAGTTGGAAGGAGGGTATTTTTCCCCAGACGTCCCATGTGATTTCCCGGCTCGTGTT
>JAOVYW010023455.1:21538-32107 GCA_025775045.1 Hiodon tergisus | reverse complement strand
TGGATGCTCCAGTAGTTCTGCAGACACTGCAGCTCCTTCTTCATGCCGCGCTTGCAGCGGCAGTCGTACAGGGGGCTGTCCTGCAGAACCTCCAGCGCCGCCTGGCACTCCCGGTTGGCCAACATGGTGGCCCGATCCCGGCCCACCAGGCACTGCCGCATCACGCGGTACCGCGAGCTGCACTGGGGACTCTGGTTGCACAGGTCGCTGGCTCTCACGCAGTCCACCGGGCTCCTCCAGCCCTGGGTCGCCGGGCCGGACCAGGCGGACGAGACGGCCAGGGAGCGGGTGACTTCCTCTGGGAGGGAGAGGAGGGGGCGGCTTGTTAGTGCTAGCACTCTGGCTCCCTGTGGGGTAAAATGGGGTGGGCTTGTGTCTTCCCAGCGGTGTGTAACCAGTTGGATGTGGGGTTTGATGGACGGGCAAGCAAGTTGGGGTAATAACTTTGTATTGGTGTAATATTTGATTCATTAGGAGCACTTGCTTTGTAATGTAACAAAGAGTCAGTTAATAGGCAGGTGAAAAGCACGGAGAGGGTGGAAATTACGCCACACGCTGGCAGTTCAGTGTACCACACAAATATTGACCGTTAAGTCAAGTGTCAGCTTTTTCACGAGGTTAGCATTTAAAACTCTCTGAAGAACTATACCCTGCCCAGTGAGCAGAACCCTCTTCCCTCGCAATTTGCTGTCCCTGTTAACACAGCTGGAGCACAAGCATCCCAGATGTGGGCTCGGTACTTGGCTTAATGCCAGATTCTGCTTGTCATTCTCATTTAAAATGCCATCTAGGCCAATTCTCCAGGTGGAAGTCCACCCCGGCCATGCTCTGACCTTGTGAACTACTTTACCAATGCCTTCTCAGGCAAAGTGAGGAATCTGAGTTACAGGGAAAAGAAAGGTGCAGATGTATTATGTAATTGCAATGTGATTTAATTATCGATTGCATGACTTTCTGCTTCGTACAGGGTCACGCATTTAATTGTTATATTTCTATATATAATGTATATTTGTTTTATTCCATCAGTTGTTCTTATCCTCTTTGCTGACCAGTGCCAATTTGATAACAATTTACCTAATTTAAAAATCAATAAGCCCAATTTACTTGAAAGGGAAGCTATAAATCAAATTCACTGATTTTGAAAACGCTAAATTACATGATGGCTCTGGTCTAAATGAACAGTTGAACACCATTTCCAGCTCCCTAAATTCACAGTTAAGAAGTGACTGAATTAGATTGCATTAGAGGTCAATTTATGCCCTACAGAAAAGGCGTGGGCCTTTTACACGTTTTGACAAACGCGGCATAAAGTGCAACCAATTCCAACCATACTAAATCAATAATTTAGTCAGCAGGTTAATAGAATAACACCTTCATCAACGTTGGAGCCGGGTTCAACACGTTGTATTAAGAACCTTTTGAATTTTTACCATACTGAACTAAACTTATCACTGCTGGCTGCAACAGAATTCAACTGAAATAGCTGGACGGTAGCGCCACCCACAGGCTAAGAGAACGTTCAAGGTGACATGGCTAAATTACACCACCAATAATAATAATAATAATAATAATAATAATAATAATAATAATAATAACAAGAAGAAGAAATCTTATCCCCGCTGGCTTACAACCGAATTTACAGAAACCAATAGCTTAAATTTCTTATTTTAGTGGGGCTGAGGGGGTATACACGTGTCATTACACCACAGAAAAATATCGATTGTGATCGATTATGTGACTTAACCGATCAACCCTTAGCGCGTGAAACAGACTATGACAATGGCGTGGTCAGTTAATAGTTACACAAATCACTGTTTAAGAGTGGATGTGAATACCTGACACTGAAACTAACCCCACCTCTACTTCGCACCCGTGTCTTGATAATAAAATCACGCCGTTCATTCGCACTGGCCACAACCACTGAGCGAAGGACGTCTCTGTCGCATCACAGACCACTTCGTCCAATGTCGTTCGGCTTTGACCGTGCAGATTTAGTACAGGTAACCGAATTCCCCTCTCGACAGATTCGTTTCAGCGTCATGCGAACTGTCGCTCTAGTTCTGAGCTGCGTAATGCCGCTAAAGGATAGCAATTGGTTTCACTAGTGTTTGGCTATGTACAAAAAATAAAATAAATTACACAAATTATAAAAATAAAGACACAAATTAATTAACAAATTAGATATGACCGATAGCTTGTAAGTATTTTCCACCGATAATGGCACATTTTGGCGCCGTGACAGGAGCACTGCAGAATAGTTTGAAACACAACTCCACGTTATTTCTAACACAATAATACCTTACTCGATCAAGAGGGATCCGTTTGACCGATTGATAAGCTTTGTTAAAAACGGTTCTGACTAAAATGTTGCCTTGTGTGCTCTACATTATTAATTACATTAAAAACTACATTTAATTCTAGTATTTGTCAATTTGAGTGTTGTGAGATATACAAGCATCGTCGATAAAATCAGTCTTTAGATAAGTGTTTATACCTTTAACTTTATGATATGTCATTATGGCTTGTGCACCAACCCCGTTTTGAAAAGACAGTGAACCTTTAGAAACAGACAAGTTCACTTACCTAATAATAGCAGGACGCTGAAAATATTCGTAAAAAACATGATAAATCCGATGGTATGGAAGTCTAAATACCCAAGCATGGTGTCCGAAATCGGTGTGAGCAGGAATGTGCTCCGGTAATAATCCACAGTTCTGGGGAAACTTCACAGTCGCGCCGAAATATCGCGTTTCAGTTTAAAATTCCAAGGGTACCGTTCCGATTTGCAATGCAGCGCATAGACACAGACATCCCCTTACAAGACAACACGAAGCTCTCGCAAAAGCGGAGCAGATGCTACATTTAAATCAACAACCTTGAGTTCTGTTTTAGATGTTCAAGTTCCAGTTGCTAATTTTCCAAAAAAAATCCAATTAAAAAAATTTTGATCTCCGTAGCCAGGACAGACACGAACTTTGCTGTGGGGCAATCGTAAAATAATTATGACAGTATTACTGAATTGATAACAGCAGAGTAACTTATTTAGTCTTTATTCTTCCTTTACGCCAGTTTAGTCGGAATAAAGCACTCCGGTTGCCTACAAAAAACGACAAAATCACGCACTGATTTTCAAATTTTTGCCAGATTCACCTCATCACTGAATGTGTACGGTAGAATGTTGTTCCGCGGTCTCCCGTGTAACTAGGGCAATTCGACGAAAGAACGGTAGTCTATATATTTAAGATAAATTTGAAACCATTCATTTTTGAATGCATGTCCACGTTTGCATTTTTGCACGCACAACGCACAAGAGAAGTATTCGATTTAGAAAGCAGATTTTATCCACGTGATTGTGAAAACGGCTCGTATAGCAAGTAATCGTGCTGAATACCAAAGGTCTGTGTTGTCCATTCAGTGGCGATGCACTGTCTCGTTTTCTGTTGCGAAGTTGAGCTAATGTTTCCCCCCCCCCAAGTTGCTGCCTCGGCGGCCCCCTGGACTCCGCTTCCAACGTCAGAATGAACGCAATGAGAAGTCTTAGACTTTACAGAAACATACAGAATATCGCGGATTTTACCATCGCATACCTCTGGATTACGTGGTACAAGCAATACAGGTTGATACTACCATGCATCGAAAAGAATGCACGTTTTTACGCAATAGACCACAGTCTTGCGTAATACTTTATGTGCTACTCCCCTGATGGGGAATTTTAAAGTGCGTGCTTTCTGTTTGGTAGCGTCCTGTGAGCAGACGAATGAAAGGTAATGAATGAGGGTTGTCGAAACATGCCGAGATACTTATAGAGATATTCCAGACTTCTTTACACTGGTTTATGTAACATGCCTGCTTATATATGCGAGTTTAAACCTCCTGGGGCGAGCACAAGTAAATTGTTTACATGCCCCCTGAAGGTTTAAATCCATTTGTTTAGGTGTGTTTATGGAATAAGTGGTGAGAAAGAGGAATACACTTGCTGCTTTTAACCCTACCCATACAGATGTTGCTACAGCTGCTTCTTCCAACCAGAGCATATACAATTACTTTAAACAGAGCTTTTGTTACCCAGAAAGACCGCATTACCCAGAATGGCCGCGTTACCCAGAAAGGCCGCGTTACCCAGAAAGACCGCGTTACCCAGAAAGGCCGCATTACCCAGAAAGGCCGCATTACCCAAAGAGGCCGCGTTACCCAGAAAGACCGCGTTACCAGAAAGGCCGCGTTACCCAGAAAGGCCGCGTTACCCAGAAAGGCCGCATTACCCAGAAAGGCCGCGTTACCCAGAAAGACCGCGTTACCCAGAAAGACCGCGTTACCCAGAAAGGCCGCGTTACCCAGAAAGACCGCGTTACCCAGAAAGGCCGCATTACCCAAAGAGGCCGCGTTATCCAGAAAGACCGCGTTACCCAGAAAGGCCGCATTACCCAGAAAGACCGCATTACCCAGAAAGGCCGCGTTACCCAGAAAGGCCGCGTTACCCAGAAAGGCCGCGTTACCCAGAATGAACCCTCACCATCTTGCACGGCAATGAGGCACGCAAGCCAGCAAATCATCCTGAGTAAAAATTTTAAGGTGGGAGAAAGATCCTGAATACTAACGTTTCTGAGGTAAATGCAGTTGCTTTCAGCCTTGCCGTTACAGGGCCCCTTTGATCTCTGGGATATTGTGCAACCCCCTAAATGTGAAGCAGACCAGCTTCCAACATACCGAGTTGAGCTGAATCTAAGCTAATTGTAACGGCTTTGATGGGGCCTACTGGTGGTAATGGGCCTGAGGACACTTCCCTCGCCAAGTCGTCTGTAATAAACCAGTCAGGTTCTGACTGGACTCCTGATGCATGCAAATTGAGAACTCTACATTAAAGCCAGTCTCTCTGAATGGCTCTGGAGGGTCACGTAGGAGCCCGAGCTTTACTGATGCGGAATCCAAACCTTTGTCCGTCTTCCCAGTCATTAGCGTGTGTCATACAGAGAGTCGCTGATGTCGAGAGTGGGATTAGAGGGGACCGGGTGGCAAGAAATGGGGGTGCCTTTAAATGTCTATTCTCCTTCGTTTCGGTTTGTAGTAGATAGTTTTGCCTTAACATTGCCATACTGTGGGGGGAAAGGATAATGTCTAAATTCTGTGTAAACTTTTAGGTGTGTTTAATTTTGTTGAGGGAAAGGTGGCACCCAGATAAAACTAATCTTAAAGATTAATTTGTCTTCTTTCCAATAAGATATTATATGTGGCATTTGTGAAATACTTATTTTTGATATTTGAGGTTGAAATTAATGGGATTCTTTCAACGTTCCAAGCGCAGACTTCAAGTTTCTCTTGCAGATATGTGTGGTAGTAATATGGCGCCTTCCTGAAATTTACATATATGGTAGAACAGATTTTACTCTTTCAAATGAGCAAAAAATAATTAAATATATATATTTTATTGAGATGCTAATACAGAGTAAGATTTAACAACAGAAAGTGCACACGCACAAAGTTTTTAATGTAAATGTAAACTGAGGCGAATTCCCATCACATATTCTTAGCAAGGATTCCACAGAGATTCTGAAATTGATGACACAGAACAATGGAGTTTTTGTTCTGTTTGTAAAAACCATGGCTTCCTAGTGCATTGTGAAGCCATAGTAATACAGTCAGACAGGTACTACAATCAGACAGTTACTACAATCGGACAGGTAATAGAGTCAGCCAGGTACTACAGTCAGACAGGTACTACAATTGGACAGGTATTACAGTCAGACAGGTATTACAGTCAGACAGGTAATAGAGTCAGCCAGGTACTGCAATCAGACAGGTACTACAGTCAGACAGGTACTACAGTCAGACAGGTACTACAATTGGACAGGTACTACAGTCAGACAGGTACTTCTGCTCTGTAAAGATCTGAGCAAGGGAACTCAATGACTGTTCACACGTTTAATATTAGCAGTGGCACGCAGGTACCAGTACAATTGCGTGACGGTAGGGTATAATAACATAATCCCTGTGATTTAGGGAATCTGAAAAGCCCATTGGCCCAGTTCTACCTCGCAGCTACCATGCTGGTCTCTCACAGGCACAAAGTCATTTCTGAAACACTCCACGTTGACAAAATGTCCATAATTACCAAAGTGATTAAAGTGTCTTTCTGCCTGACAGGAATGATCATTATGCACGCTGGACTGAAGCCTAACTCGGCCATATTGTCCCTGTTCCGGGTTTGAGAGGTTTGAAAGCTAATAATGTTTAATACATCGTGCGTTTCCTGATCCTCTGTCTGGCGCATAGCATGGAATAATATGTCCCCTGTGACTCTGTTACCCCCGTGTCTCTGTGTTCTCTGTGTCCTCTATTTCCCCCGTGTCTCTGTGTTCTCTGTGTCCCCTGTGTCTCTGTGTCCTCAGTGTCCCCTGTGTCCCGTGTCTCTGTGTCCCGTGTCTCTGTGTCCTCAGTGTTCCAGTGTTCCTGTGTCCCCTGTGTCTCTGTGTCCTCTGTGTCCCCTGTGTCCCCTGTGTCCCGTGTCTCTGTGTCCCGTGTCTCTGTGTCCTCAGTGTCTCTGTGTCCTCAGTGTTCCAGTGTTCCTGTGTCCCCTGTGTCTCTGTGTCCTCTGTGTCCCCTGTGTCCCCTGTGTCCCGTGTCTCTGTGTCCCGTGTCTCTGTGTCCTCAGTGTCTCTGTGTCCTCAGTGTCCCGTGTCTCTGTGTCCCGTGTCTCTGTGTCCTCAGTGTCTCTGTGTCCTCAGTGTTCCAGTGTCTCTGTGTCCTCAGTGTCTCTGTGTCCTCAGTGTTCCAGTGTTCCTGTGTCCCCTGTGTCCCGTCTCTCTGTGTCCTCAGTGTCTCTGTGTCCCGTGTCTCTGTGTCCCGTGTCTCTGTGTCCTCAGTGTCTCTGTGTCCTCAGTGTCCCGTGTCTCTGTGTCCTCAGTGTCTCTGTGTCCCGTGTCTCTGTGTCCCCTGTGTCTCTGTGTCCTCAGTGTCTCTGTGTCCTCAGTGTCTCTGTGTCCCCTGTTATTGTGCATTGAATAAAATCAATGCTCTCTTCTCTGCCTCTGCTTTGGTCTTGTTTGTTTTTTCATCAGGATCGTTCTGAAGATCGTTCCCAGATTGCATAATATACAATATCAATTTCCTCTATTGTCTGTTTACATGGTAAATACCAGAGACAAACACTTTCCCTGTTGATCTTTTGAGAACGTACGGCTTACAGTCTAAGACAGTGACTTTCCACATTTTATTTAGTAAACACGAGTCTCAGAAAAGCTGTTAAATATAATCAGTGACAGAAATGCTGTTCACATGATCTGGTTTCCTCACTGTCTCCTCGCGTGTACGACATCTCTATCTGAACACAATAGCATCTGTGATAAATTGCCTGTCCTCATTTTGGAGTTTCTGAGCTCCAAACCTTTTATGAATTTTTAGGGATTATAATGATTCTTTTAGATGGAGATAGACTCAGCTAATAAGACCTTTCCACCACCTCAGAGCACTGAAGCATTGAAGACTGTGGCTGTGTCCAGCTCTCTGACCCATATTAAAGTGTCAGTAAATGATGATCTCACATCAGCTGTGTTGTTGCTGCAAGCAGGATACTTCCAACCACTTAGGCCTTAATCAAAATACACATCAATTAAAAATTTTTTACTGGTGAAGACAGTTCTGGTCAAACCATTTAACTTAGCTTGAAGAGAACGTAAATAAAATCCAAATATTCATCTGACAAAATAAATATATTGTGAGCCTCGAACCCAGCGTCACCATGTTGTTAAAGTGCCTAGACGCATAACCCGTCCTGCCCCCTACACACTGCACCCTGCACCCTACACTCTACACTCTACACCCTACACCCTACACTCTACACTCTACACTCTACACCCTGCACTGTGCCCCCTGCACCCTGCACTGTGCCCCCTACACCCTACACTCTACACCCTGCACTGTGCACCCTACACCCTGCACCCTGCACTGTGCCCCCTACACCCTACACTCTACACCCTGCACTGTGCCCCCTGCACCCTGCACCCTACACTCTACACTCTACACCCTACACCCTACACTCTACACTCTACACTCTACACCCTGCACCCTACACCCTACACTCTTCACCCTGCACCCTACACTCTACACCCTACACTCTATACCCTACACCCTACACTCTACACCCTACACCCTACACCCTACACCCTACACTCTACACCCTGCACCCTGCCCCCTACATCTGAGTTTGTTGCACCATTCTTTCACATGGCTGGTACATTTTTTTTCATGTTTCTCAGTCATTCATGATTGCATTAAGTAGAACTGCCACGAGGCAGAAGCCTGCTTACACAATATCCTGTGCTTTGAACTCAGCTCGGGTGAGTCACATGAAGGCCCCTTCATCTCTGGAGTGACATCGCACTTTACAGTGTTGGTGCTGATTAGTGGCCCCTGAGCGGGGTCATAAAGCCCCGTCCAGCCCCTTGTGTGACCCCTCGTCTGGGGGCAACGCAGAGCATTGTTCTCCTCGCCTGATGGCTCAGATCTAATTGTACTGCAACTCGTGAAGAGGTCAATTCAAGTCCAACAGGAAAAAAATGTAATAAAAAATGTAAATAAAAAACTGTTTTAAAAAAACAGGCTGACAATGCAAAGCAGAAATGGGGTGCCTTTAAATAGACCTGAACAGGTCGGTGGAGCTTTGGGGTGAAACAGACCAGACACTTGGGCACATGGAAATGAGAAAACACAGAGAGCGATGTCCGTCACAAGTTTACAGACCCATGATGAGGGCCATGAGGGAGTGGGAGAGAGAGGGGTGGGGAGGATGACTTCCATGGTGACTTTCATTTGGCAAGACAGTGGTGACAGTGGTGACAGTATTAGCTTTTGGTTGGTGGCTCTGGGTACCCCAGGGAACTGGGACTATAAAAGTCACTGCATCAGAATCAACGCATCAGAATTGCATTCCTCCATTTGAATGAATCGACTGGAACGAGCAGTGCCCTTGGACTGCCTGTCAGCCCCATGTGTTTCCCATGGAGAGGGGCACATTTTTGCATTGGCAGATCTCTTTTTCGTAACCCTGCCCGCCGCAAGCTC
This sequence comes from Hiodon tergisus, assembly GCA_025775045.1. Lineage (NCBI taxonomy): Eukaryota > Metazoa > Chordata > Actinopteri > Hiodontiformes > Hiodontidae > Hiodon > Hiodon tergisus. Next base: position 23,050 of record JAOVYW010023455.1, on the reverse strand, counting down.
GCCGTAATGTAATCCTTCACCGAAAGACCTCTGTACAGGTCACGTTGGGAGAGGTCAATTTGCTTATCGTATATGGCTGCTGTTTTTCATGCCCACTTAAGTGTTGCGCCTAGCATCCGCCGGTTGTACCACTATATGTGCAACTGTGATTTAGAGTGGCAGCAATGGGCAAAAAACCACCGTTGTTGTGTGACAACCACCGAGGGCTTCTGTCTTGGGCTTGTATCTGAAGCTGGATGTCTGAGCTGGAGGCGAAGAACAACTTCTCCACTGATGTCTGCACGCTGGCAGTGAGCCCCCATTATCCAGCCCCCCAGGGACGTTGTAAAAATCTGATTCCGTACAGCCCCTCTGGAGAGGACACTCCACTGGAAGCCTTGAATCCCCACGGAGGAGAGACTAAACCGTGGTGTGGAGCTCACCAGCCTTGGCTTTCACAGAAGAACAGAATCTACTATAATAATGTTCAGATGCTAATTATATTGTAAATAAATATGGAAGTATTTTGAGATCAGTCATAAAAACTACCTTAAACACTAAGACATGAAAAGTGCTCTGCATTGAGACAGCCAGGCTGGCGATGGTGCGGTCATGCCTTACACAGAGACAGCCAGGCTGGCGATGGTGCGGTCATGCCTTACACAGAGACAGCCAGGCTGGCGATGGTGCGGTCATTCCCAACACTGGGGCAGGTGATGGTGCAGCTAGTTGTCATTAAAGGGAAACCCTAAACACAACAAACCCCAGGAAAGCACTGGTTGGACACACAAGTCACATGGGTGCTGCAGCGCCTTCCTGTGGGGTTCCACCCATAGGATCTCTGATTGGCTGAGAGCCTGCTGTGGTGATAATGACATGATACACTGATGCCACTCAGAGGGAGGGGAGCCAGGGTTTTGGTCGGTGAATGCACTTACTGAGGAATTGAAAAAGCCAACAGTATTCCCAGCCCCCAATTAAAAACTGTTCTCTCTGTACTGTGAAAGGAGCCTTTCACCGCTAAGAAAAGCTGTGATTCTTGGTTTTTGGAGCAGGCTGGATAATAATCCGGTTACATAACTGGCCGCCCTGAAAAGAAGATGAAGATGAGGATGAAGGTTACGTGAGGACTGGGGCTGATCCAACACCTTCGGACACTTTTAGAATTTTAGAAAATTGTCCTGGGAAGACAAGACAGCATTCATTTACTCTCCGAGGTTTATTCCCCTCCAACAACATCTGGACACCCTCGGTTTATTCCCCTCGGTTTATTCCCCTCGGTTATTCCCCTCGGTTTATTCCCCTCGGTTTATTCCCCTCGGTTATTCCCTTCGGTTATTCCCCTCGGTTATTCCCCTCGGTTTATTCCCCTCGGTTATTCCCCTCTGTTTATTCCCCTCGGTTTATTCCCCTCGGTTTATTCCCCTCGGTTTATTCCCCTCGGTTATTCCCCTCTGTTTATTCCCCTCGGTTTATTCCCCTCGGTTATTCCCCTCGGTTATTCCCCTCGGTTTATTCCCCTCGGTTATTCCC
>JAOVYW010023455.1:0-10424 GCA_025775045.1 Hiodon tergisus | reverse complement strand
GCCCTAACTGAAGTGATGCCCTCTCACCTGCACAGGGACACAAAGGGGTCAGCCCTAACTGAAGTGATGCCCTCTCACCTGCACAGGGACACAAAGGGGTCAGCCCTAACTGAAGTGATGCCCTCTCACCTGCACAGGGACACGCTCACACCTGCCCAGGTGCGCCAGACCCCAGTGCTTTGGGGATCCCGCTGTCGCCCTGCAGCAGGAAGACAGCCCCCACAAGACCACAGCTCTCACTGTGACTGCTGTGGATCAAATGCATAGTTTCATGGTTGCTTAATTTCAGAATTACTGATCGCAGTTCTGCCCCGGTTCTGCTCTGCGGTGCAGTGGTATTTACCTATGTGTAATGTTTTTATCATTTGAATGTTTGACCCATGCCTAATCTGCGACCGCCACTGCCCAGGATGAAACAGCAGCTGGGTGCGCCGTGGTGTTTTACAGCTTCCTTTTTGTGTTTTAACGGCCTGTAATAATCCAATCTGAGCGACAGCTCGCACCCCTGTCTGGCCGAACGGGGGGAGGAATTCCCAGCTTGGCTGTGAAAATGATGAATTTGTCACATTTAAGTGTGAGTTGCTAAATCACTGTGTGTTTGTCAGACTTCTCAGCAGGGCGTCACATTCAATAGGGAAAGCTTTGCCCTGATTCAATCAAAACGCCATGATACTTGCCCTTGTCCAATGTGTCCTTAAAACAAACTTTTACTAAATATTCTGTACTGAGACACATGAAGTTATGATTTCTTCATTTGCCAGTTACTTGTCTGTTGAGAGCAATTAAAGCCTAATTAAAAATTAGAGTCATTAGACCCCCTGTTTCCTCCCACACACGCACTCACTAAGCCTCTTCCTGTAAAACATTGCGTGTATCACATTGCGAGTCTGGTGGGATAAACAAAATGTCAAATAACGTTGTCCGTTTTTGTTTAATTTAAACAAACTGTAAACAAATCCCACACTGATAATGAGAAAAGAGCTGGAACTGTATAAACATTGCTCAAAATGTAAATGTTTGTTTGTTTGTTTATCTGTTTGTTTGTTTATTTGTTTGTCTGTTTGTTTGCTTGTTTGTTTATCTGTTTGTTTGTTTATTTGTTTGTCTGTTTGATGGTACAAAATGTTCCGGAGGATCCCACACCCACACATTTATTTCAGAGGCTTACTGATTCCATCAGAGAATCAAACGTTTAACTCTGTTTAGGTCTAAATGACTGTCAGTACACTGCTGTAATTGACTCGATGCACATTATTTTAAACGGAACTTTAAAACTCGCTGACTTCTGATTGGTCCAGTGCAACGTAACCCCTGGTTCAGAGGAGTTAATCTCAGCCCGGGGCGTTGACAGTTTACATAAATCAAGCGCTTTTAATTGCTAGAGGCTCTTAACAGTGAACCACAAAATAGACATAAGGGGAGAAATTGAAGGCTGATATCCCTGCGGACAATGGCGGGAAAAGTCCGGTAGCAGAATAAGCTACCCATAAGCCCCTGCACCTCCGCCTGGTCTCTCTGAATCTCTCACAGTGGCTGAAGTGATACTGTTGGTTCAATCCTCCCATTGTCATACTGTGTGGGCCAGTAGGGAGAGCAACTCATCCGTAACCAACCAGGTTTTATTTAAAGGCCCTGATCGCTTTTACCTGGAAACAGGTGAGAAAGCTGAGGTGATTTTTTTTAAAACGATCGCCGTTAAAATTCTTAAGTGTTTTTCTTTTTGTGAGAAAAGCCTTCTGATTCCAATTCTTCCTCCTTTATGCTGGACCTATGTCATGTATGGCGTTTGGCTAGATGTGGGGTGGGCGTTAATGAGCGAACAAAGGACGAGTTATATGAGACAAAGAATTCTCAACTCTGATGTTTTCTCTCTTTTTTTCTTCCTTTTTCCTCTCAGCAGATTGCAATGGACGGGAATGACGACTGAATAAACCGAAAGTGACATCATCAGAAAGGTCCTCACAGCGGTAGACACCTCCACCCGCCTCATGTGCAGCTCATGTGACCCGCGGGAATTCGTTTATATGTCTCTCACATAACAGACACACAGACGAGAGGCCCAGGATGACTGGAGCACCACATATAACGCTTCCTGCCACCGACTGAAGTGTTTAAGAGAGATTCCCTTTTGTGGTCAGTTCTCACACAGAATTAGGGTCGTTGTTATTAGAGATGTCTATTTGTGTGTGTGCGTGCGCCTATATGTATTTACGATGAGGTGAGCTGATTGTACTGTGTTCATTTGGTTATGGAATGAGGAAACGCCCCTTTCCCGAAACGAGTGAAAATAAGGCTGATATCTGGTGTGTTTTGACTGGAGACGGGGATAACCGCGGACTGTGGACTGGCTTTGCTTTGAGTTGGCCGTTTAACACTGCGTTTAACACTGTGTTTAACACTGCGTTTAACACTGCGTTTAACACTGTGTTTAACACTGCGTTTAACACTGCGTTTAACACTGTGTTTAACACTGCGTTTAACACTGTGTGAGAGATGACTTATTCGGAAGGGCTAGCTCCACTGCCCAGCCTGGGGTTAGGATAAAATGAAGGCTGACCTGGATGTATCTATGTAGCTGTGAACAGGAGTTATTAATTATCCCTTACCAAACGATCCAAGCTTTCTCTTTGTGTGTCATGCGTGTGTGTGTATGTGGGTGTATGTGTGTGTGTGTGTGTGTGTGTGTGTGTGTATGTGTGTGTGTGTGTGTGTGTGTCCTCAGACAGCTGATGAATACTTCAGCCATGTGACAGGTATTAAACAGTGAGAGGTATTAAACATAGCAGAACATAGCCAGCGTGTACCGAATTTAGGGCACAGTGTTCTGCCTGGCCTAATGTGTCTCCCCCATGGGTAGCCATGTCACTGGTGCCCGGGCTCAGGGTTTTGGCTCCTTGCTCTATAAGAGTGTTTACCATGCCTTCTCTGCCAGGTTTAAGCTCCCTGAGGCCCTGATGGTCAGACCCAGGTGTGAATAGCTGGCGCTGTGCTCTATGTTGCCCAGAGTGAAGTGGTACCGCTTTGCCTGAGATCCGGTTTTCTTCTGGGTAATCACCTCTCTCTACCTTCACGTTTTTTAGATTTGTTTTTGTGTTGGTGATTGCTGTAAAGCTTGCTGGTGTAAATTTAACTAATCTGGGTGAGCATCAGTAAAATACTACTGAGGGGATTCTCCTGTTGGGGCCGTGGGCTGCTTCACAGTGCAGTGAGGGGGTGGGACTGTGGATCAGCCTGCAGTGTTCTGCTTCACAGTGCAGTGAGGGGGTGGGACTGTGGATCAGCCTGTAGTGTTCTGCTTCACAGTGCAGTGAGGGGGTGGGACTGTGGATCAGCCTGCTGTGGGCTGCTTCACAGTGCAGTGAGGGGGTGGGACTGTGGATCAGCCTGCAGTGTTCTGCTTCACAGTGCAGTGAGGGGGTGGGACTGTGGATCAGCCTGCTGTGGGCTGCTTCACAGTTCAGTGAGGGGGTGGGACTGTGGATCAGCCTGTAGTAGATGGACCCAGTGGTTTAGCGCTCATTTCTGTATGGAGTAGAGTAAGGGGAACCGGCCTAGTGCGGTAGTTATCTCTCTCTCTCTCTCGCTTTCGCTCTGAGCTGATATGATGCAATAGATAACACTTCCAACAGTTATGCCGTGGAGGCCATAGAACAGAAGATTAAAAACCAGACAAAGAGGCAAGGATAAACAAACACCACTGAGGAAAGAAGATCAGAGAGTTAGAATGGGGTTTCGGGTGCCTGGGATTACTTCCTTTTTAAATCCGGCTACCTGACTCAGTTCCACCCAGGCCACATCAGAGTTACCTTCTCTGTGTCATTATTACAGTTTGTCTGCCACTTCCCTTTCCTACGTCGAACGAGGATGACGGGTAGAGCGAGAAGACTGTGCTTGCTGGTGCTATCAGTACGGCACAGGGCGTCTGACGTTTAATTCGCTTTTTCCTCATCTCGCCTCTGCAGAAAGTGAGGCAGGCTCTAGTGTGTTCTGCGTGTTTTTATCTCTGTGAAAGAATTTATTATCTGGAGGAAAAATTGTTGATAAAAAAGGGGAAATGTGTGTGTGTTTAAAAGAAGGCCTTTTGTATCTGGACTGTAATGGGAAGTTACAAAAAATTTAAACAAAAGTTTCAGAGACGCGTCAGGAAAATCCTGTCCCCTTATTATTACATTTTTTTCACAAGAAATGCAATTTTATTTTGAATTGGAGAAGATTAGGTAGACTGTGTGGAGAAGCTGAAGAAGGCTTTGAAAAGGTCCTGCCGACAGAAACTCCAGGGCAGTCAAGTTTTTTGGCGTTTGAACCCTTTGGGATAAGTTCTCGAACTCAGGCTTATCCAACAACCAGACAAACCCGGAAAGTCCAACCCCAGGACGATCACCCTGGGGACCTGCCCCAAGAAGACGGACTTTTTCAGGGCAGCCGGCCTGCGACTCATTTCACCGTGGTAACCATCCATCATCGCAGACTTCCTGTTTTAAGGCCCTTACGACTCTGTTTGCTTCCTGTGTGCTGCTGCGTTGTAGGAATGCCCGGGGATCTACAGATGTCCTAAACAGATGTAAACAGATGTAAAACTCCAGGCTGAAAAAAAGGAAGTTAAAGTCCCAATGTAAAAGGAAAGTAAAAAAGTCCAAGTGTAAACGGAAAGTAAAAAAGTCCCAGTGTAAAAAGGAAGTTTAAAAAGTCCTAGTGTAAAAAGGAAGTAAAAAAGTCCCAGTGTAAAAGGGAAGTTTAAAAAGACCCAGTGTAAAAGGAAAGTTTAAAAAGTCCCAGTGTAAACGGAAAGTTTAAAAAGTCCCAGTGTAAAAGGGAAGTTAAAAAGTCCCAGTGTAAACAGAAAGTAAAAAAGTCCCAGTGTAAACGGAAAGTAAAAAAGTCCCAGTGTAAAAAGGAAGTAAAAAATTCCCAGTGTAAACGGAACGTAAAAAAGTCCCAGTGTAAACGGAAAGTTAAAAAAGTCCCAGTGTAAATAGGGAAAATTAACTATTTTTTTCAATGAAGCGATTACTTCTGAGTTACTCATCTCCATTCATTTACCTCCCCTCCACCACCTGAAGTCAGCAGCAGGGCCCATGAGTCTCTAAATGGTCCCGGTCACTCCTGGTCCTCTCCTGGCCAGCACTCGGTCACTCCTGGTCCTCTTCTGGTCCTCTCCTGGCCAGCACCCGGTCACTCCTGGTCTTCTCCTGGTCCTCTCCTGGCCAGCACTCGGTCACTCCTGGTCCTCTCCTGGTCCTCTCCTGGCCAGCACCCGGTCACTCCTGGTCCTCTCCTGTGCAGCACTCGGTTTCTACTGGTTTGTCCAGATGATTTATTATCCGCGGCGACCATTCGATGGGATATGCAGTCCCCGAGATTTGTGTGCAGTCCACGAGATTTGTGTGCATTCCGTAAGATTTGTGTGCAGTCCGTAAGATCCCCCGGGACACGGAGAAGCTAGACTTTTGAGGATCTGATGCCCTGGAGGATTGTGGTCCGGGCCCTGTCTCTTTCTATTGGCTGCAGCCCCGTCGCCCCCCTTCCTGTCTCCACACTCTGGTCTCTTCACACGCCCAGATGTCACACGCCCAGCCTGTGGCCCGCATTATGCTCATTTCAGTGCAGAAAAAGGTATTCATCAGCCCTGTGGCTCCTGTCATTTAAAGGAAACCACGTCATAGCACAGCATGGGAGATTCTTGCATTCTGAGCGAACTGTAATCAGTAAGATTACAATGCCTTTAAGATGGCAGCGCTACTTTGAGGGAAACAGTGATGGGTTAATTGCCTACAAATTGAATAATTATTGCACAATTGTAGTGAAATTGTTGCAATTCGATTGAGCTGAATATAAGATACATTTTGTGAGCTGCCCAAGTCTCTATGGACAAAAAGCATCAACTCACAAATTGAAGAGCAGCCTGTAAGATTTTTTTTTTTTAAATGAATACAGAACGTCACGTGTTCAGTGAACGCATAGATCCCGGTGGGTGAGGAACCACAGTCAGGCTGTTCACTTCCCCGCTAAAACCTGGAGTTCAGTCTGTGCTTGCAGGCGGGTTTCAGAAATATCCAGCCAAGCTTGTCTTTGTAAACAGCTGCAGTCTTCAGCAAGCCTTCCTTCTGTCGGAAAGAGATCCCCCCTGTGGCTCACAGCAAGCCCCCTCTGCTGCCTCTTGTGGTTGAGATTTTAACTGCCGCAGAAAAAACTAAACAAAAACTAATTATGGCAAAGCATGTCGTCTGGGGCTTTTAAGCAATTCTTCCAAATTTGTAAATTTTAAAAATTGTTACCTGTTCTAAAAGTCAAAATTCAAACAAACACACACACACACCCACACTCTGTAATGCCCATAAGTGACTAAGATCTGGTCATTAGGGAAGGTCACAGAACGTTTAGATTATACTGTCTGAACCGCTCTGTGGTCGCTTATTCAATCTTGTAACGAGAAGAAACAACTCAAATTATCCCCAAAATGACTTTGCAATGAATATCCATTGTGGGGGTTTTACTAACCAATTAACTCTAATTACATTTTTTGTTGCGACACAATGGAAACGAAGAACCAAATGAGTGTTTATCTAATTAAAATTCATACTCAATTAATTTAAAGGATTATTCGTTTCCTGGGTCTGCCTACTGTCCATCTTCGGAGGTGCGGGGTGTTTGACAAGAGCAGATTACATGGCATTGTGATTTGAGGCTAGTCTAATCTGTCAGGGGTGCTTTCCCTGCCAGGGTCTGATAAAGTCCTTTGCTCTGAAGGAGAGAACGTTAATTCTCAGCGGCTGACTGTCTCTCTGAATTGCGGCCCTTGGGTCTGGAAAACCCAATAAAAAGAACGTAACAAACCTCACAGGAAGTTCCGCCCTCTTACAAGACCAGTGTCTCACCTGTGGCGGCTCTCTGGCTGCTGATAAGGTACCGTGTGGAGGCATCTGCTTGGCGACAGATGTGCAGGAGGTTGGCGGTCGCTGTATTGTTCTGTGGCTGATTAATTACCTCCCCATGTGGAGCGGTCACAGGCACAGCCACTGAAGTGCTCGTGGAATCCCAGGGTTTGCACTGGGGAGGGCCCCTGGGTATAAACAGGGTCAGAGGGGGGACATGCTGACAGGGAGAGACACCTCATCGCTTATCATCATTCAGAAAGGTGACAGCGGTCTTTTCACGTTGGCGTTAACGGAATGCTGTGAGGCAGACTGTTGATCCCACAGACCACACTCTATCGCTGGGACTGAGAAACGGAGTAACCCGGTATGAGTGTGTACAATAACAACAATAACAACAAACAGCAAAGCGTCACCAGCCTTGCTACTGTTCAGGGGGAATGTTACTTCACGTTATCTGGTCCACTCTCTCTGTCTCTCTTTTGTGCTTGTGTGTGTTTGGGTATGGCCAACGTGCAATAGGGGGTGTAGCTGGTTCACCATCTCGCTACGTACGTTCACCATCTCGCTACGTACGTTCACCATCTCGCTACGTACGTTCACCATCTCGCTACGTACGTTCACCATCTCGCTACGTACGTTCACCATCTCACTACATACGTTCACCATCTCGCTACATACGTTCATCACGTAAACTACAAATTCATCATTGAAATACCTTACCAAAATGCCAGAATGGCTTCATAAACATTAGGCATTCAATTCTGTGTCATATCCTGGTTGTGCATTTAACCGTCACCCATTTCATTTTGATGAGTTTACATGATTCATGTTCTCTCGCTCTCCTTCTGTTTACATATATATGTATAGAGAGAGAGAGAGAGAGAGAGAGAGAGAGAGAGAGAGAGAGAGAGAGAGAGAGAGAGAGAGAGAGAGAGAGAGTTATTTTGTGATAAATTAATATCTTCTCCCTACAAATGGGGAATAGCGAAACGTAGCATTGCGTGCATGGCCTTTAGCACCATAGCTCTGATTTAAATCAAGCCTGTGTCTGTTTCTCCTCCCAAACGCAACAACATAATAAATACATTTGCATTTTAATGGAAAAAACGTGCAGCACCAATGGCAGGTACGGGGAGCTGCGGAACTGAGATGAGTTGGGGTGGAAGTGAGTGGAGCATTAATCACTGTCAGCGAGGCCCGCTAATACGCTGTGTAGCCGGAACGTACAGTTCAGCTTCATTATCCTTTGTGCTGGCCTGTTAGTCTAATGAAAAGAGTAAAAGGTGGAAACCTCGCTCGCCAGCGAAGGAAACAAACAGCGTCCACTCTCCGTCTCTGACCGGTCATCGAATCTGGCTAAATGCTCCCAGTTTCACAAAAACTAGTTGATATTGGTTAAAAAATTACAGAAAAGTCTAAAGATTTTAAAATGGCAAATATGTTGCTTATACCGTATGCATGTGTCTTTAATTCGCATATATACATCTTAAAGAATATACGATGCCAGTTCATGTTATTGAAAGCGTCAGTAATTTATGCGTTTGCAGTATTTATACGAGACCATTGTTCTGGAAATTTTATTTAATATTTAATCAAGCTCCACATCCAGTGAATTTGTGGGCGTCTGGCGACTGAATTCAGTAGAGCTTTTTAATAATAACATTTACCTTCTTTTGTGCTTCTTGTCACTATCACAAATCGCTACATAGAGACAAACGAATAAACGAACAATTCCGAAGGTTAAGACCTGGGGCTTGTAATGTGTATCTATGCATGGTTTGTATCCTGATTAAACACTAATCACACCTTTTACATTTAACACCCTTTGAGCTTAAACATTAATTCCAGCAAAACAGTTGGACTGAAACCATTAATTAAATGTGTTAGAGGCTTGACTAAAGTCACTGAAAGTGATGAAGTCTCGTATTTAACCTGACATGGATGAAAATACAAATACTTTAAAAAGAGTTTTTACCTGAATTACCGAAAACACTTTTGCATTCAAAAGTGGTTTCTCTTGCGGCGGTGCTAAATTTAATGCCCGGTCATTTCTATTTAAATTTTACTCCTACAATTGGGCAAACAAGAGGCCCTTCTAGCCGCGAGTACAAGTGACATTATCACCGTACAGAATATCATTGCTGGGAGTTTGTGGTGGCGCGCATGTGACCTAGCTGCCTAGCATGTGCTAGCCTTCTTTTCACCGTTTATTTACTGACCCGCAGACTTACATTACAATGCCTGTTAGGGTGCGCTACACCTTGTACCGTCAGCGATTTTAATTGCATTCTGGGCCGCCCTCCTAACGCGAGGCGTCGCACCATGGCATAAATTGGACTAGGGTACTTAAATGTCAGAAGGTATCGACTGAAACTGAGTTGGGGAGCTTTTCAGTGGATCAAATGCTTGAGAGTAATTGCAAAATGAAGTGAAGTCACTGAGTGGATCCTGCTTAATTCCGTCGAAATCCATGATGTGTGTACGCCCCAACATTATAAAACTATTAATTTCCTCTGCATTAAAAGGATTAATGGCATACACACTATAATGCCTGTCAGAGGTCTGTGCCTGGAAACAACAGTGTCTGGTCACTGGGAAACAAACCATAGCCATTAGACCTGCCGCTCTGCGTTGCACCCGCTGCGGCTATCTCTCCCCTTCACACTGCTGAGTGGAACGCCGCTGTGCTGGAAAGTGATGCCGTTTATATATCTCTCCCTCACTTCCTTAACTCTTAACGCCAACGGTTATTATCTTGTATAGAACTGGCTAAGTATTTAATTTAGCATTAGACTTCTATCTTGTATAGAACTAGTTAAGTATTTAATATAGCATTATACTTTTATCCTGTATAGAACTTGCTAAGTATTTAATTTAGCATTAGACTTTTATCTTGTATAGAACTAGTTAAGTATTTAATATAGCATTTTACTTTTATCCTGTATAGAACTTGCTAAGTATTTCATTTAGCATTAGACTTTTATCTTGTATAGAACTGGTTAAGTATATAATTTAGCATTAAACACACACTGAAGTGAACTGTGACAGGAAACGCACACTGTGTCCTGCAGTCCCATTCATCGGGTGAACCAAAAAGTGAAACTATTTGTCCACTCAGTTAATTTAATGTTGTTAGATTAATATTGCATTTGCTGTCATTTGTAAGGTTCAAGATCAGTATTGTGTAGGCTATAAATTTAGATCCTAGGGTCTTTGATTGTGTGTGAGAATTTGAAGTCACTTTGGATAAAGGCTTTTGCTAAATAACTTATATAGACAGTAAGTTTTTAATGGGCAAAAAAAACTGTCATGTTAAAGGCTGGAGAGTGATTTAACTTGGTTGGTCGTGAATGCGCAGAGGTAGTGAATGCGCAGAGGTAGTGAATAAGCAGAGTTAGTGAATACGCAGAGTTAGTGAATAAGCAGAGGTAGTAAATAGCAGAGGTAGTGAATACGCAGAGGTAGTGAATACGCAGAGTTAGTGAATAAGCAGAGGTAGTAAATAGCAGAGGTAGTGAATACGCAGAGGTAGTGAATAAGCAGAGGTAG
>JAOVYW010023454.1:39883-67553 GCA_025775045.1 Hiodon tergisus | reverse complement strand
TGCTTCGTTCTCGAACTCTCCGCTCCTTATATTCCAGTCTCTCGTTTTGTGACTTTGTCTCCAAGTAATGCCTGTCACGGTATGGGGCAAAAAACTAATACACATGCTGCAACTTCCTAAAAATGCTATGGATTTGAACGTAGAACAAAAAGTTGCATGGCACCCTGTTATACTCTAATGACAACAAGGACTATGCTGACAAAGTCCTTATAGCAATAACATAGACCAGAATGTTTGTAAACCTGTCACGGTTTTCTGGGTTAAAAAAAAACTTGATGGCCAAAAGCTAAAGAAATTTTTTTTTTTTTTTTTTTAACTTCTGAGAATCACTGCTACCAAGATCACGATACAATCAAAAAGTTTGAGGAAGTATGCCAACTTCAAAAAGTGGAGGTTTGGAGCTTTTTAGGATTTCCATTTCGTATGTAAAGAATTAAGAGAATGCAACCAGTTTCTGGTCCACTTTAGGAAATCAATTTTAATATTTGTATACCAACTGGGTTACTAATAACATTTCTATTCATTACCAGTTAGTACATGTAGCTACAACTTTCTAAGCTAGCTAAAAAACAAACCAGGAAACATCAGCTTGATAATAGCAAAACGCATACCTAGGAAACATGACATTATCAAACATGCCGTCTTAACCAGCATGGGAACCTGTAGGGCGTCAGAGCACTTCTAGTCAGAAAACCAAGGATGTCACTAAAATTAGAGCAGGAACTTTTCTTACTGCAGGGTAGGGATTGCCACCACCAAACAAATCTTTACGAAGCAGTTTTTAATTCATAATTCCATTATTTGTTTAAATTCATAGTAATGCACTGCAGGGGAATCAACTGGCCGTAAACCTCAAGTGAAACAACAGTGTTGCCTAAGGAAATCCAGATCCGCAATGATTAGTAACGCTGATGCATAGGGACATAACTTTACATATTCAATTTCATAACTACAATATTTACCCTTCGTAGGTTTTGTAATGGTGGTGCCGCCTCCGGGATTTGTTCTCCCTCTCACTACTGTGGGAATCCCGTCTCCGCCGTTTGCGACACTGAAGCTTCTCTTCCACTCCATACTCATCGATCCAGGCTCCAGGAGAGCGCATTCGCTTAGACTGACGCATCTGTCAAACAAAGCGCCACTATAATTAAGAAAGAAGTCAACTTAGAGTAACTTAAATGTATCAATACAGTTTTCAAACAGAATTTGCTGTCGTGGACCCCCGCGTAAATACACGACACACACAGAAACCATTTCCATAAAGAACCACCGTTAGTTTTCCAATTTATCTTTTATTAAATTACAACGGCAATTTAGCTTCTTGCATCGTGTGAAGCTAATCAAAAATGCAAATTTTTGTAATCGTGTAAACAGGACGAAAAAGCTTATAGCTTTCAGATCACTTAAGGCCTCTTGCTACCACATACATCTAGTCTTGTTGATACTCGGGCTTTGTATAGTTAAGATTACCGTCCAACGGGTACTGCGTTGACTCCGAGTTAAATCGCTTTAACAGACGACATTTTGTATTGTCCTCGGTAGCAAGGCTAACAGTACTACCAATAACCATGCAGAAGTTGTATCAAACGGTGATTTCGAAGCTAATAACACCCGATTTGCATAGAAAACACCAAGATGCGTCAAGATCTACTGCAAATACAAAAATGTATACGTTTAAGCTACAATAATTTGTGTACACCAAAATATACCTTTTTGTCATTTTGTTAAGTGAGATAGATTCTAATGCTAACCTTTTGTCTTAAAAGAAGGCGTTGTCTAACTTTTTTTTTTACTACACGCCAACTGATAAATCACCAGTTTTATTGAATTCCATCAATGCTACTTTACTGCCTCACAAATATGCAAGATAATTAGATGGACAAACTACATACACGAAAAACTCATATTTCAAAAGTTAAATTCGAGATATTGTGGATTTGGCAAATACATTATAGGTGGTTTAAGCGTTAGTAAATGCGGCCTTCGTTTTTCGACCGAGACAATTTACCCACGCCAAAATATACATTTCGAAATCTTACGGAATATATGCGAACACATTGAATTTCGCGCATACACACGCACCCTCACCTCTATTTACGAGTAAAGCGTCCCCGAAACACAAAACTGCTTTTAACACACGACCTGAAATACGTACGCCTCCACAGTCGACTATCACCAATATCTAAGACAAGTACAAAATGGCGACAGTTCTCTCGAAATTTCTGTGGAAAAACATAAGGGAGGACCTTGTTTGTGTTGGATTACCGTCACGTGTCGCGGCAGTGAATTGCATAAGTGCTGATGGGAAATGTATTCTTATAAGTTTGCGTAGGACACTGTAATTACTTCGAAATAGCCCTGTGAGCAACTCATATTGTGTATTGTTACACACTGTGTTAAACTGTTAGAATTTGCCATTGTATATAAATTGTTAGTGTAGCTGTCGATACATTTCCCCTGAGGCCCAAAAATCATAAGAAAGTAAGAATCATGGCTCAATTCGTAGTTTTATTCCAAGAACAGTTTCAATACCAAGGACTCACTTTACAAAAGGAAGAATAATATGACGAAATTAATAATTAGAAAGAATTGACATTTCCAGTAAACTGTTAAAACACAGTGTAAATTACACATTAAAAACATAACAAAAATCCATATGCGTACTGAACTAGTCTGCCGTAGAGGCTGTTGTGTTTTGGGGAGTTGGGTCGGACTAGGACCAACACAAGAGGGGACTGTGAATCTTAATGGGTCTGGTTACAAGTTGTCTGTGTTATCTAAAGCAGCACAAACCCTCTCCACAAACAAAGAATTCCTTTTAAATATCCACACTACTAAAAATGTGTAAAATCTTGCTTCGTATGTACCAGTCCAGGTTGTATGGTCTTACCTTAAGGCTATTTGTTGTTGCTAACACTTAGCAGCTGTCAAATATTCATGTTTTGTCGATTGAGATGTCTGTTTACGATTTGTAATTTTAAAAGCAATCACTAGAAACTAGTCAACAAAAACTAATGAGAACAAAAAAAGACACCAGCTTAAGGTATTATGTAAAAAGTAATAAAAAAACAACTTTCTTGTCACTCTAGTCCAGGTTTAAACAAGTAACCAAGACTGCTAAGGATGTATGATTAGGGGTGCACAGTAAGTCAAAATTGTGTCAAAACCACACAATGGGGAAAGACATTATGAGGATGTCGTGGGCAGCATCATTCTCTACACAGCTCACGAAGGTAGCGTTGCGTTGGTCAACTTTAATTCCAAATTCGCAGTCAGGAATCATCCGGAAAAACAGAAGAGCGTCTCCCCGTCTCCCCGAGTTACTTCCACATGGCGGACTGTGCAAAGGCACAACGGGCTAACGTACCCAAATTTATTTTGCTAAATCAAGGTCAGCAATGATAGTTGGACAAAATTTAATTGCTTAATTACTTAATTGCTGTTAATGAATACTTTTAGTAGGATTTCATTTGCTGAGCAAATCTTTTCCTAATAGATCTAAAACAGCACAATTCTTAGCTAAACAAGTAACAGGTGTACATAGTCATCCAGGTTCTAATGAGGGGGAAGATGTGTGTGGCAGTCAAGTGTCAGAAAAATGTAATGTTCGTTCAAATACAAAATCTCACAGTAAGGAAGGGGTCAGAAAAGCACACCACTCGTACATACAGCTACCATTTTAAGCAGAATACAAGTCTTAAATAATCACGGAAGGTATCCCTATCACATCACAACCCACCCCCTCCCTCCCCAAAGCCATATTAAACAGCAGATCATAGCTTTGTGACAACCCCACACAACATTGTCATAATAAAACAACAGCAAAAGACTTCAAGGTAGGACATGGTAGACTGTTGCAATGGCAAATGTATCCGTTTCCAGCGGGAAAACAACAACGACTGTTGTGTGCAGTAGCTATCTGTTTTCAGGAAAGATCCTCTGATTGTTCTGTGACATCTAAAATAAAGCTTTCCACTTTTCCCCTTCATCATATGCTCAAAAAAAAGCCCCATGTCTATGGAGCGTCAATCTATTGATACTGGAAAAAAATCATCATGAATAGGTCCAGATTCACAATGCTAATGCCTTCAACGTTATGACGTTAAAAATGCCCCTTTTAAAAAGGAAAAAAAATAAATAGTATTTTAAGCATGCCATAATATTAATCAAACTTCCAAAGAAAAAAACAAACAAACAACAGCATACGTCTGTCATTACAGAATTCCCAAAGAAACATTTGGCAACTGAATATCAGTCGATGGGGAACTTGCCGCAGAATAGGAGTAGCTAGGGTCCGTGGTCCATGGTCTGTGCACCACTAAGGCTCGATTCCTTGACTAGCTGCATCTTCCTGTTTATCTCCAATCGGTTTTCAGAAAAGGGGATGCAGGCTGAAAAACGCCAGCCCGTCGTCAGCAGTGCAAACGCACAGGGGAACTGAGAGAGGAGCTGAAGTCACTCCCTGTGACTATGTGTCGGATGTGACTTTCGGGCAAAGGTCCACCGATTGTCCAATGATCAAGGTCCACAGTTTCTTTGCGCCAATGCTGCAGTACGCCATTGTAAAGCAAGGCATAGTACTTTTCCATTCTCTGCCTTCCACTTGGGGCTTGCTAAAGTCATCCCTTTCAGAAGCTTGATTTCAGAGCATTGAATCACCATTTTTTTTTTTTTTACTCCTTTTTGAAGGTTGACTGTCTAGGCCTTTCAGTTTAACAAAAGTTTCTGATGTGATAAAATTGGCCCTCCCTATTGGACTAGACAGCAGCCTTCATATCTAAGCCCCCCTCCCACTATTTACAGAGTTATAGTACATTAGCGAATTTACACAAGGGTGCAGAGGAAGAAAAAAAAACAACCAATAATTTATATTTAATAAAACAAAGAGCACTATTCACATTACTATGACAAAGGAAAACCACAGTAAAAAAACCATTACGCATATATTTTTCACTCACGCACATACATGTACCCTTTCTCATCTCTCGCTCACTCTCTGAATATTTTCACACATATTTTATATACAAACACCTGTACATGGTCCAAGGGCAAAACAAAAAGAAGAAAACTATAGTAACACTGAGGTTCGCAAGTCCTTTCTTTTGTGTTCCACTTGTAACAGATGAATCCAGTTCATCTTTTTCTTTTTCTTCAGTTGTAATAAAAATACCTAAGTACCAGCTAGGTTCCTTCACAGTCTCAGTTTAGTGCAAAGAACTTGTTCCATTGTTGAACTGAGGCTTGACCGTCGAGGCGTCCTCATGTCTTCCCCAGGATGGTGGACCTGTAGAGGCGACGACAACAGTGCCTGATTCTGAGCCCTGGGCGCGTCAATGTATGCATGTTTAAAACCCCTGTGGGAGGATCATTGTGCTATACTTCCTACGTAGCATCATGAGTCGGTGTAATAGTAGTGATATAAAACACTTTTGAAAATGACTCTCTTACCTGAGAGATTTCCACCTGTCCTTTTCCACCTGATTTTCTGGGCTCTCACTCTCATAGGATGCCAAGTAAAGTCCTACAGAAGAAATACAGAGATAAGGAATTCTCCTCTAGGTTTACTGTGTCGTGTTTGATGGCCAGGGCGAGGGCAGGGTTAGACTCACCATCCTCACTGAAGATGGGTGCGGTGTGCAGGTAGTGCAGGATGCTACGCTCCTGCTCGAAGGGACACTCCACCTGCTTCCAGGTCATGAACTCTCCCACCTGTCTTGCCAGCTCCACAAATTTCTGAAAAGGAACATAACAAAACACACGGTTGGTTGATTGTGATTGTCGACACCAAGTTGGAGATGTGACCAAGGTATATGTCAGGGAAAAGAGGGGCTACTGGACTTTAAGGTACATGTGAACGGAGAGAAGACAACGGAACACACTGGATAACACTGACAATCCAATCCAGTGTCACCTGCAAATTCTGGAAGATCACTGGATCTTAAGTTTGTGAAAATAAGGGCCTTATCGTTATCAAATGTCAGCAGCACAACCTCACCTCAAAGTTGACATGCCCGTTGGGAAGGCGGTTGGCACATCCCTCATTAAGGAAGTAGATGTCTTTTATGAGCAGGCTGAAGAAAGGAATCACAATCTAAAATAAGAAAGAGGGGGAGAGAAAATCATGCCATTATTTCTTTGGTGTCTGGAATCTGGACCAGCAAATGACATTGTTCCCAGAAGGATGTGTTGATTGACTGTTTAAAGTTGGGCGACTGAGGCCTACCTTTTCCCTGTTGCTATGGGCAGTCTGGGACCGATGGGCCGCACCCCTCAGGGCTGTCCTGTAGTTGTAGAAGTTTCCGGTTGGGTCCATTTGATGCTGTGTGAACGAGAGGATCATCTTATTTAACTGTGAGCCAAACACCATCATCAGGCAAAATAATTGCTCAAGATAGGCTCCTGAGGTTTAGGTACAGAGCTGTTCCAATGGCTGTCCACCCTGTTCATTCTTACAGCGAATTTGAAGTTTTCGAAGGAGCATTAAACCAGCACCGATTCTTAAAACCAGCAAAGGCTTCTTTTATTACCCAGTCACCATCGGTAAGTTTTATAGTTTTATATTATTTTATTATCACTGATTACTGGGAAATCATTTAAGGAATTGCTTTACCTCCAGGATGAAGAACTTGGCGGTCTTTACTTTCCCCCAGGTTTTTTTCAGCCGAGACACCGGACTCATATTCATACCAGCTGTAGCAGAGAAAAACGTGTGAAGGGAGTTAAGTACTGTACTGTACCTAAACAGCTGCAGTTAATTTGAATGTAGCCACAATGGCTTGAGGGTTATTACTGTCTTTGGGGACCTAGAAAATCGCCAGGACAGGTGTGTCCAGTTAGTAAACAACAAGCTAATAGTGCCATCAAAAGAGTACAGACACATCCATGGATTTCTACTGGTCTTTTCTTTAAAAATAAAACACAAAGTTTGAGTAAAGGCAAGCACCGCGTCAGGTATGAATGGACCGGACACATATGCAAAAGGGGGACACCTGGTACTCACAAATGATGGCCATGAGGGAGTTGAAGTTGCCGATGTTGAAGCACTCCCGAGCGACGTCGATGAAGAACTCGATAACCTGAGCACGTTGTTTCTTCTTTGCTGGCTAAGAAACAGAGGAGAAGAAAGTTACGGTCATACAGAAAAACAAAGGTTAAAAAGTAAATTGCTTTGTTACCAGTCTTAGGCGTTTGGTTGTAAGTGACGTCATAGCATTTTTGTGGTTGGAGAATGAAGGGGACAAGTGTGAATATATGTAGCATGAGAAATCTTACTACCACCAGGGGCCGCTAAAGAACCACTGTCATTAATCCTATCCTAACCACCGTCCAGAATTAATTGCAGTGACTACACGTTCCTTAATATTACATTTTATCATGGTTGCCTGGTAGCTGTTCTTGTGTAGTGCAGATATTTTTGCATTTTATCCATTTATACAGCTGGATATTTAAATAAAGTAATTTAATTTTCAATTCTAAAACCTTTTCGCATTTGAACTGGGAATGCGCCAAAAAAGGCTGCATTCAACTTTTCCCTGATGAGAGCATATCACCATGCCACAGACTAGAAAGTATAACCATGGAATTAAGTGTCTAAACAGATCAAGAAGTTTCATTGTTTCACTGTTGAAATCTCTGGAAGTTTGGAAATTGTTCCAAAGAATGGCAATGAGCAAAAGAAATCAAATAAAATATTAAGAAGCATTAATGACCCAGTTACTCCTACCTAAACTTCACCTAACTGGGGATCACTCAAAACGTAAACACGCACATTAATGACCCAGTAACTCCTACCTAAACTCCACCTAACTGGGGATCACTCAAAACGTAAACACGCACATTATTGACCCAGTAACTCCTACCTAAACTTCACCTAACTGGGGATCACTCAAAACGTAAACACGCACATTAATGACCCAGTAAACAGTTCACAACACCGGCTCGTTATATATATAATGGTCACATGGCAGCTGGTTAATACTCCAGTTGCCAGCCTTCACCTACCATGCAGATCTCTGTGGCCACCAAGTAGCAGAGTCGATTGAACCACTTGACATAGGCCTCAAGGTTACTGGTTTTCTTCTTCTGTTCACTGAAGCAGGGCTGTCAACAAAACACACACACTGACACGGTCATCATTAGACGTTGATCTTAGGTGTGTCATACATAACAGTGACAAATTAGATATGTGTGTTTGTGTGTGTGTGTGTGTGTGTGTGTGTGTGGGGGGGGGGTAATAAATGAATGTATTGTTGAGCTGTATAACCATGGAGACATGTGCATGGAGTTATTGCATGGTTTGTTTGGGACAAATGGACGCAGTTTCATTCTGATCCTATTGACATCAGCCTCAGGCCAAGACAGAGATTTATGACTGAACTCCGGTGAGCAAGTTTGAAATCAGGCGGTTTTTCCTCAGCGATCACAAGGCCTCCAACTCTCATAACCTCATAGTTAATCAAACGGCAGTCTCTCCCTGTAATCCGTACCCATCACAGTGACACTGAGAACGTGGCTCTCACCAGACCAGAGTCTCAGTGCTGCGCTCTAAACAAGCAGAGCCTGGAGACGGTTCCTACAAAGACATTGTAATATACAAAACACAGCACTTCTACACTTTCCTGTCTCCTCAATGACGCTGCATTGAAGGTCATTACGGTGATGACCAACAAGGGCTCTAATGTTTACATTCTGTTTGATTTGACATATCTCGGAAGTGATTAGAGTAACAAACAAGGCACTAGCAATCTCACTGGAGCCTTCAGATTCAGCAGTGTACTCTGCGTGTTGCCATGGACAGACAAACCTTTCCACGTTACAAATTCACAGAGTGCTGTGAGAAAAAAAAAAAGAAACATCCTGTCATCATCTGGCACCGACTACGCTGACAAACAGTGGGCGTTTCCTATAGACTGCGTCAATATGACATACCTGAGTGCTGTCCAGCGGGTCCTTCTGAATGAAGGCTTGAACAAACTCCTCAGGGCCAATGTGACTCAAACGCTCCTGGACAAACACAAGGAAAGAAAGTCGCTTGGTTAAGTTATTTATAAAACAACTCAAAATATGCCAGGACTGCTATGTTGATACAACTGAAAGATTCTCTCTAAGGGTTGCCTTCGGGAGGCTGCATTTTATTAAATCTGGTCAGTGCCACAATAACAAATACATTTTCAGTTGGCCTGGTGTGCGGTCGGGCGTTTTTCCTCTGCACTAACCCAGCCTATTCCCGAGTCACACGCATTGGGCGTCGAGAGTCGCACGCACGCACGCACTTTTTGTCTTCATGAATTCAGTAGAAAATCTTCAAAATTGCCCGAGACAAATTAATCATTTCCATTTTAATTTATTTGTAATTAAATATAATTAAAAATATTATAGTTAAGGCTCCCAATTTGGTTTACCTCACAGCCCTACTCTCAAGATCCACTGTAAAAAACTGCGCCATGCACGCGACTCTCGACGCCCAATGCGTGTGACTCGGGAATAGGCTGGGTTAGTGCAGAGGAAAAACGCCCGACCGCACACCAGGCCAACTCGGCTAGGTACCGGTGTAAAAAGTGGCAATATAGTCAGAGAGGGGTGTGTCTCATTTGTTCAGCCGTAGCTGCTGGGCCAATGGGCTGCAGGAGTGCATATTTACTCGGGCCTGAACCTCCAACGGCAGCGAGGAGAACAAAACATCAATCTAATCGGGAGGAAGAGGAGCGCTTTTGTGTTTAGATGAAACATGTCTTTATTAATATCTGCCTCTGTGATTGTGGCAACGGAACTCTCTCTCTCTGAGCTTTGAGCTCAGCTGCAGCGCATGGCTTACAGCGGATAATGCTAAGCTAATAACAGTTTCTAATAAAGCTAATGAGATGGAACCACAATGATAACTTGCTTGTAATTTTGGATGAATGCATTCGTTCTGATTACACAACCTTCCCCTTCCGGAAATTTCCATGGGCGATTCCACATTTTAGTTAGCAGCATGTGTGTATTTCCTCTCCCTCTCTTTCTCCCTCTCCCTGACCATGGTCTAACCCTCCTTCAGCCTCTCATCTCACCACCCCAACTCTCTCTCCCCCTTCTTCTCCTCCAACCCCCTCAGGCCCCTCACCAGTTCCACGTGAGTGAGTTGCTGGGCGAGGGCGTATGGGTCACTGCAGATGCCTAGGATGTCCTTCTGGATGGGAGGTGGCTTGGCCTTGAAGGCAACCAGCATGTCAGACATGGAAGCGTTGACCTTGACGAAGGTGTCCTCTCCTTGGTTCAGTGCAGTCAGCTTTTGATTCACATTCTGAAGGATTTGGTTCAGCGTCTTCCAGTATGCCTGTCAGTCACAGATATGATCATCATCATCATCATCATCCTCATCTTCACTTACACCATTATATTAAGTGATACATGTTTTTCAGGGATTAGGTTGTGAAACCGATTGTATGAAATCGGTAAAAGTAGTGAGACTTTAACTCAAGTGTCACCAGGCCCATGAGCTCCAGCTGTGAGGGTGTAATCGTGGGGGGCTTTTGGCATCTCAGTAAATTACCCACAGCGTGTCGTAAATTACTGAGGGCGCTTCCTGAGCGTGCCATGGCCACAAATAGCAGTGAATCCATCATTGGCTGTCTTTCCCATGGCAGCATCTTGGCCTTGTTCAACCACACAGCGTCTGAGATCACATCCCCCACCTTCTCTTTGGTTGCTTTAAACCTCCCACCCTCTTACCCTCATCACATTCTTCGTCAGGTCTTTCTACAATTACCAAAAGCCTGGTTTTAGTGGTTCCACCGCACTCGAGGGGTTATTTATCTGGACATTTAGGCCTTTAGATGCCCCCTGACCTCGTCGCACGGCGCTATCCGATGGATGATGTCCTTCAGGTGGCCCACCATCTCTTCCTCCCGAAAGTCAGAGGGAAAGGTCTCCGTCCACTCTGTCAGCAGCTGCAGGATCTTGGGACCAAACTTCCTCACCTTGGCCTGGGAATACAGCCGGGGAATGATTAGCACAATCATAGGTAAACAAGTGTAAAGAGTAAGATTGATGGAAGGACAGCTAAACAGTGAAAGACCTTCGATCTTCATTGAATGCGGCCCAATGCTTAGTTTTTTTAATCACAAATCATGTGTATACTTGTGTATATATTCAAACTTCTCACACTAACATGTATTAGAAAATGTTCCTTAGGTCTCTCCGGTTGGGAGGGGTATCGCCTATGGACAGTTTTTTTCCAAGTCAATAGGATTCAAGTCAGGTTTTGACAAAAGAGCTTCCCCATAGCAGGATTCTGCCACCACAGTGACTGAGAGTATGGATATGTACCCATACCTTAGCCACTGACACTCTTTCTAAGCCGCTGTAGGCTTTACCAAGATATCCCTAAACAGCTACCTCCTTACCCGGTGGCTCAGTTCGGAGGAACTGCCTGATCTATGTGGTGTCTGAGTGGGACGATACACCTTCCACTTCATATTTGAGTTGCTTGGCAGATACTTTTATCCAAAGTGGCTTGCACAACAAGACATATTAATTCATATTTAAAAGTGTTGTGATTGCAGGCTGGGAGGCAACAAAATGAGAAAACAAAGCGAATACCAGGGCAAGGTGCAGCATACACACACACACACACACACACACACACAAGCAAAGATACACACCATATCCAAAGGGCTCTGGTCCAGCTGCTGCTGTTTGATGCAGAGCTGACAGACGCGAGACAGCAGCTCGTGAGGAGGGATGAAGAGACGAGAGCTCAGCAGAAAGGTGAAGATGTAGGCTTTCTATAGAGGCGTTAGGTTGGGAAAGGGAAACAAAGGCGTCTAGTTAAAAACAACACTAACCAGTGCTGCAAAAATAAATTGATTACTGTAAACAAATACCACAACATCAACTTCTTCACCAGTACTAGCGAAAACAGTAGTAACAACAATGTAAACAATAGGGGGCGCTCACCTCGGGATAATACTCAGCGGTGGGCACTAGGTGTTGAATGAGGGTGTCCAAGGAGGCGGAGGTGAGCGGGGGCCTCTCGGGCATTCCGGGGCCAGGTCCGGGGCCATCCTGTGGGGGGTCTTCTCCGGGAACCAGGTGGGGGCTGAAGCCACTGGGAGTGAACATATTGCTGGAGCACAGCGTCTGGGGCATTACTCCCTATGAGAGACACGTGACACATAGTCATGGTCAGAGAGAACACAGTCACACAGAAATGCAACACACATATGCATAAAACATGGTGAGTATACCACAGTCTACCACAGGACAGGAAAAGTATATTTCAAACAGAATGCTATCTTTGTCTCTTAACAACTTATGTTGATCGTCATCTTGAAAATGAAAATGAAATGCTGGACAAACTATCCAAATAAGTGTGGCCAATTATATTGGTCACTACTGTGGTTTGGTGGTCAGTTTTAAGAATACACATATTGCATGACCTGTGCTTTATATATGGGTGAGACAGATTTTCACATCTGTGGGCTGACATAACTCCTCATTCCATCTCGATGCTTCTGGAACACACTAGTCATTCTGCCAGCCATTCTTCTTATAGAACTCTGTCTCCGCCAGTTCTCTACCTAGTCACTTCGAGCTGAGACTGACTAGACGTATACACTGATGAGGGTCTGTTGAAAGGAAAAACAACCCACTGGCTACCACCACGCTCAGACACACATATGCACACACATTCTCACAGACAGAAGACATTAGATTAAGAGATAAACATTTGAATAGTGATACCGGTGTCTGCTCCAATACGTGATGAGGAATAGCTTCACACAGTTGTGAGATTTTTTGTTTGGCAGTGCATCAAATACATGTCTCAACTGGACACGGTGAGACGTAAGGCTAAAGCCTGCATTTTTTCCGACTTACTTGAATGCATCTACTCTAACAGTATTTCTTGCTGAGAATTGCCTGTGGGCAAAAATATGTTATGCTAAATAAAAATCTTCTTATGACTGCTAGACTAAAACAATTAATACTGAACATATCATACATTAGTACTTCTTGCCATTTTATATGATCATCGGTATTCGGGTCTTTCAGATACGGTCTTTAAATACGGCTCATATATTTGTACAGATAATCGGTGGGAGGTCCCAACAGTTTGTCTATAAGACAGTTCAGATCACTGCAAGAACAGTTTTATTAAACAAAATAACTCTGTTCTCCGCTCAGCTGTTGCTATAGCATCCTAAGGACACATGACCAAGGAAACTAGGAAGTTATGTTCACTTGCGGTGGCAACCTCTCTATCACAGGAAACCCCCAACCAGGAAGTGACATGTGGAAGGACATCCTAAATGATTTCTATAAGATAAATGTCACTGCTGCTCCTCGCGATCATGGACTTTTCTTTACAGGGAGCCAACGTTTTCACCTATCTGCTGTGAACTTTCTCAGACACTGAACCTCAGGGGACCATAAACTAGAGACCAATGACCCCCATAATCCCTGACAAACACAAATCAGCCCAGGACAGTTCTGAGAACAGATAATCGCCAGTTAAATATGACACTCTCCTGACAAAGCCAATATTTACCTCTGACAGTCTCTCGTGGTTTTACTGTGCTACTGTATTCAATGTCACCAGCCCATAATATCTGGCTGGTTCATTGAACTCCATTTGATGGCAAACATCTGTCGTCTTGAGAAACAGGATCTACCCTAAACAGCTGTAGCACCAGACTGGCGAGAGAAAATGTGTCACGCTGTCGCCAAAGAGATTATACAACTATTTACTGGTTTCCCCGTTTTCCCTCAGCACCTTGTTCTTTAGATCACAGGGTTCCAAAGACGAAACCCTTTCCCCAATGGGGAAATGAAAACGAGGCAAAAATGTGTGTGACACAAAAACCTTGTGACATGTGCGAAGAGAGCACTACCCATACAGTGCGAAGAGAGGGTTACAGGATCTAATTTCATCGGCCATCTTGTACCCACAGCCGGGCAATGGGAGTAGACTATCACAGACATACTTGGTCTTTTCCAACCAAGTGGTTACTGCTGAGCATATGGCGATCCAGCAAAGTTAGTTTAATTTAGTGAACAAAAAACGTACACATCATTGTAGATATTCATTTCCTAAACAACCTGCAAAATCAAAATGTCTTTAAGCTGGTACGATTCTTCTCCGCATATTTCCCTGGAGACAGATCTAAGAAAATACACAAATGGAAAATCATTAATCTAATTAATGATACAAACTAGATAACAATTTAGTTTAAAGCATCAACATACAAATATTACGCAATTTAAATATACGAAGAATCGAATATCTTAGTCAACACTAACTAGCTAGGAAAGAAACGAGAAAAACGAGGTGAAATAATTAGATAAATACATTTAGTCACTATACCTGTGTAAAAAGGAACAAGCAAACGTGACAATGGGATGCTTTTCTCAACACGGAGGAACCCATTTCAAAAGCAAACACTGCCTGGCTTTCCCCTACCAACTGACAGTTTGTGCGCGAATGCAGGTTGCTTGAGTACACAATCGCACACGGAAGGGTGACAGTAACCCTGAGTGATCAAACACAAGTTCAATGGCCTGCTTTCCTCTTACTGCCTCCAACTGTTCTCCAGGGCACGTAGTGCTGTTCCCAGCCCTAACAACTTAATCTTGCTCTAATGACTTCTACGGCTGATTTAAATTATTGAATGTGAGCGTCACATTATTGTTGTTTTAAAGAGGTGATACACATTTGGGGAGTGTCCGAGTAGGGACAGGGTGCTCAGATGTTGTAGCAAGAGGTCTAGAACAAAACAATACAAATTCCACATTCTGTCGCAACCTCCTTCTAGCATTAAATAAATTTGCTCACATCCATCAGTGTCCACCACCATAAAGAGAAGTGTAGTGTTTTTACAACCAGCCTATCAGTTCCCCCACCCTAGTTTTCTTTCCGGAGAATGACCCCTAGATGTCCTTGGAACACCTCAAGGTTCCTCTCTGGGCTCAGAGATGTTTGTATAGCACAAGCACTACTCTACTGATTCAAGGCTAAGAGCACAAGGCTTTCAATGCTTGCTGATCAACAGGCCATAAATCAGTTAGTCACCTTACAATGCCTTCTGGTGACTTGCCCGTGTTTGACCTTCCATCCTCATCCCTTTCTTAAGAGAATGTCACAACATGGGGTGCGAGGTAGCTATGCAGAGGTCCCTATCACCTTCCTTCCGGCATCAACTCCCCAGAGCGGTCCCGAGGAGGCCAGAGTGTGCGTCTCCAGTTTCCACTGCGGCTTTCAGCTTCTCTTTGTTCCCCTCCTTACATTTCGCACCTCCTCAACATTTCGGGCAGTTGTTCTGCTGCAGGGGATCAGCTGGCCTTCTCACACTTTTTTACACAACAATCTCCTGACCACAGGAACAGGTTCTACAAACAGGATGTACAAAGTTGGCCCACGAAGTTGGGAAAACGAAACTTCATATAGCCAGCAGGTTTCCTCATCTGGAAATTAACACAAAAATCCATCATGATCAATAACATAAATATCTCATGGCTTTCCCCTGTGCCGAGTTGTTAGCTCTTAGCATAATCTGATGAGAGATACTGTGAGGGGAATATTGTTGTGTGGAGAGACAAAGATGGCATTTAGCACAAATGTCAACTTCGTGCCGTGAATTCAGCCGTCACACTCCACTTACTGCTTCATGACAGGGCAATGTTCCTAAAATACATCATCTCTGACAAGGTGCGCACCCTTTTCTCATTCCAAAGCACCTACCCACCCATGACTAGAGTCACTCTGTGCTTCTGTATGGCTGGTTACGCACAGAATATAATACATGGACAGGGAGGGGTTACCTGTCCCCTGGCCTGCAATTGGCTGAGACCACACATAAAATCGACCCTTTACCTTCATAAAATCATGCTCAAATAAACCAGTTAAAGGTTGAAAACTAAGTTAATAAATGTTTAGGAATTCAATCAAGAGAAATTTTCTGTGATCCGAGAAAACACAAGGCCTTTGCAAGGCTAACTGAATGACGGCTTTGCAAGGCTAACCAAAGTTTGCCTATTTCAGGAGATAACCCGACATGTCTTTAAAACACACTGCTGCGCAACCCAACGGCTCCCTATGCTGAGAGTGAAGAAAGAACAGAACAGAGGAAATGGGGTTAATGCACGGAATTTAATGCCCTCCAATCAGCAGGCTGTAAATCAACGAGTCACCACTCAGCTTCACAGCTCTGAACGTTGACTCGCCCACTTCCCACGGCCGGCTGGTACTTTCCACCACCAGAGAAAAATCCCAGGCCTTTCCCTTTTCTAGTCTGTTAACAGGACAGAGGCTGGTCCAGGCAAGTCAGGGCAGGAGCCCTTGCCTGCAAAAACAAGGTTTTCAGCCTGTCAGACTCACTTCCTGGTGATGAAGCACTTGCTTGTTAGCGTCCTGGCCAATGCACCTGCCCTCACTGAGTCATCTTCCAGACTGGGGCGTGGTCTCGGCAAATGGACGGCTCGCTCACCCGATCCTCGCATCCACGTGCATAGCACAGGTCGTGGCAAATCACCAGTGCATCGCCGGGAGCAGACAACGCTCTCATACACCAACTCGCATTGTTCTCTAGGTCCTGCTTCCTGCCGGAAACAAGGATGATGATAAAGATAAACGCCATTGGTGTCTAGACATTAGGCATCGCTGCCACCGCTACTGCTATCCTCACTATCAGCGGCCCAGCGCTTTGTGTTATCAGGATTAGATAGCCGCTGCTGACACAGGACTCCAGTGTCTGCGCGTGAATTGGCGCATTGTCACAAAGGAGAGGCAATGAAGGCATTCCCGACATTGCTGACGTACTGGAGCCTCCTGTTTTCAGCTTGGGCCTCAGGGACGTCTGCTGCTTCTCCCAGGCAGCCTGACTAAGTGCAGGAGGTGGAGGAACCTGTTTCCCTGCATTTTCCTCCAAATTAGTCACAGGTTTCTTCCCCTAACGCTGCCTGTACAGGCGACTGACGTGTTGTATTAGTGACTGATGCTGGTCTATAAATATCTTCGCTGATATCTTCTCCCACAAAAACGACAGATCCAAAATTACAGGGAAGGGTACAGAGATCTCCTCAGACAACCAACTCTGTAATTCACATCCTAGCTTCTGTCACCTCCCAGACACCTGCTTCTAAAATGAATCTCTCATTAGAGCCCCCTTAACAGACAGGTCAAGTAGAGCAAATTATACTGTCAGCCACCAGTTTAGCCCTGGTCCCTGTCTTTACTCAGATGCCTTCAGACCAAGGACTGGGAAGATAGAGCCACTCTTCAAGAAGCCTAATGGAATAATCAATATATCTTCATTTATTCACTGTTGACTAGCAATGCTGGACAAGTTACTCCTTTATTGGAATCCTGGAAGAGGTAAAGCTGTTCTCTCCTTGCTTTTTAATGTGTCCTAAAATCCCACAGACAAAGAAAACATTGGCCAGCCGAGTAAAAAATGGTTTCAGTCCTAGTGGGTTTAAAAGGAACATTTAGGATTGTAGGATCCGGTGAGCAGTCCAGTCCACATATTACAGCTGAATGTGATCGTGACAATTGTTCAATTGTGAACAGCATGTGACTGCGCTCAAGCCGCTCAGCTGCAAATGAACTCCAAAGACATATGATGCAAAAACAAAGCCTGACGAACACATCGGTGTTGCAACTCATACCTGCATGTGGCACAAGCAGTCATGCATAAAAGGAAAGCCATTGGGCCAAATGAAAAACGACAAGCAAACGAACGAGATTCACATGATGCGATTAAACCTGAATAGTGCGAGTAACTGAACATCTGTCCGGGTTGTTTAAAACTTGGTCCGGGCTGGGGGCTCATCTCTTATTGTTGTTTTCACAGCTTTGACAGTAAAACTAGATTTTACGCAACCCACATTAAAAAAGGCAACCCACAGGTCCTCTGGATGTCTGCATAAAGCAAAGTAGACACGGCTTGGACACACAACCCTTGCGCCCACTTCTTCGAATCAGCCCTAAGACTCGATGGTCAACCAAGTGCACGCCCACTCTGTTAGAGGCAGAGGATGCAGAGAGCCTTTCTCACATGCAGGCTGCAGTTTAGCGCTGAGGGCACATGTGAGCCTGAGCGTGACTATGAGTGTGAATATAAGAATTATCAGCTGAACTGCTCTACTCCTCCGGGCTCAAGTGGACAACAAATTAAGCCAGACTTGCAGACAGCCTCACATTGGTCCTCTCGGTCCCACAGCTTAGTCTCCGATCCCAGAATTACATAACCGGATAACCGCGCAGACAGCACCATGGCACTGGTCCTGTTTCCCTAAAGGCTTGGGGGCCTGTTTGCGAGTAAACGCGCATGTCAATTAGAAGCAGGTCCTGTGGAATCCTCATTATCTCTCAATTCTTTTGTTTTGATGTTTATAATGATTCTCTCACCAGTCTGAAGCGTAGGGGGGTTTCCTCCATGCAATTTCAACCCTTCTTTCAGTGCTTCTTTTGAACAACAGCACACGTACGACAAAAAAGGGAAGATCTTTAGATGATGATGATGTTTTATGTTCTTGCCCCACTAGTGTCCCCTCCGCTCAGCCTTGAGATGTCAATGCTAGCTACCCCAAAACATAGGGGTCACACAGTGTCTGCCTGAACAGATGAGATGTTTGCCAGGGGAGAACCCAACCCCAGATTGGATAACACCAGAAGGGTTACCCCTTTTACCCGTGGGGTGACTTCTGCTGTGGTCCTTTCCCTTACACACTGGTGCCCATGGATACGCCGTGCACGCGTGAGTGGAAAAAGAGGCAGGCCCCCTGGGACATTGTTACAGTTGGTAGTCTTGACTGACAGATGTCTGCAGGAGATGGCTTAAGTCTTTCTCTACGGTTGATAAGCAGTGTCCCTATACCAGTGTTTTACAAAACAGATGGCTAGCCCTGGTCTTTGTCTTGGAAGGATGTCGCCCTATTGCCCCTCCCTGTCGTCCACAGAGGCCCTGGGGAGCATGAACTCTGACCTGCTATTCCCAGGGAAGGGGATCTGAAGACCTTTTATCCAGGCTGTAAAAAAAAAAAACTATTCCCCTCTGCAGGGCACGACCCCAAACCTGACCCCGACCGGATGGTTGTTTTTTGCTCAAGCGCCCACATTGCTGAGGCATCACTTTGTTCAGATGCCTCGTTTTCCTTTACACTTATTATAGCTTTGGCTTAATGGCCCAACAAAGCAAAAACTAAAAAAGGAAGTGCATATCATTCACTTAATAAAGCAATCAATCAACCAATCAATCAATTCCATTTTGAATAGCACTTTCTACGTGGGATCATGTCACAGAGATGTTTGACAGAGACAATACTAAAATGAACTAGAAGTAACTGGAAAGGAATATTTCAGATCATGTACAACGCTTGGGCCTATAGCAGCATCGTCCTGCTTACGTTTCAACCTCACAACCTCCTGACTGTCTGGTGCCCTGACCACCGCTGCATCACATACATGAATGCTGTTGGATACCAGGGAAAAGGAGGTCATGGCAATTCTGCACACAGGTGGCGAGAGCAGTGAAACCAACCGATGCGAGAAACCAAGCAAAGCAACACCTGAGTTTTCCAGAAGCGCACATGGTACATGGTAACATCGCTCATTCTTTCTACCACTCATTGTTTATTCTCTCCGCCGTGAGGCTGTGACACACGCGGGCATGGTTTCACTCTTTAACACACTTGGCTTCAGGTTACGGTTTAGGCAATCCAGCACAGCAGTATGGCTGTGGGCGGGGTTCGCTAGAGGCAGGGGGGCACTGTGCTCTGCACTTTTAGGGATGACACGGTCGACCGGGTTCATGGTATAACGTGGTATGCATGCCACGGTACTCATGCCGCAACCCTTTATCCATACTGTGATTACCGAGTTATCACGGTATCCAGAAGTATAGCTCAAGTGTTTTCCATGTCTGCCACCTCCAAAAAGCTTGTCAGTTTGTAAGTTTTAAAAAAAAGCGCTTACTCTGCTGTGTTCAGCACACAGTTGAAAACCAAAATGTAACATAGTAAAAAATACAAATAATGACAGTGACCTATTTTCCTTGCTCTTTGTCTGTTATGGTGTTTATTGACAATTTAGCAATGAAGTTGTAGGCTACTTTTGACCCTTTGACATGGTTAATTTGTGAAGGCCTGAAGAGAGGATGTTACAGTGCTGTGAAATTGTCGGTTAGTAATTATTTTAACTGACTCCATACAAAGTTATCATTTCCCCCTACGCCTATGAGTGTGGCCCTAATCTGCTGATGTAGCTTCACTAACATTGGCGTTCCCATACAGAACAACACTAAAGATACCATTGTTTTTTGTCCTCGGATAAGTCTTTGAGATCTATCCTGGGCCAAAACACAAAGGATTGAGAAATCAAAAGTGAGTACAGGAGCCTTTCTTTTTCCATAAGCAGCCAGGTAAGAGTGTCCTGGAATGAACTTGTCCCACGCCCCAAACAGAATGTGGGAGAAAGAAATCCCAGAACAGCCACTGATCTTTTGTAACTTACCTCAAAAAAAAAAAACACAGAATAGGTTTCTGGAAAATCCACCTCTTGCAAAAAAAAATATATATATATTTTTTTTTTTA
The DNA here is from genome assembly GCA_025775045.1 of Hiodon tergisus. NCBI lineage: Eukaryota > Metazoa > Chordata > Actinopteri > Hiodontiformes > Hiodontidae > Hiodon > Hiodon tergisus. The sequence continues at coordinate 46,985 of JAOVYW010023454.1, read as the reverse complement.
AACCATCGTATGAACAACACAAGGGAGGCGGAGCCGTTTATTCATCTCAGCCAATGAGGAAAAGCAGGATTGGAGTGACAGACTCGGGTATTTCTAAATATTTATTAGCTACATAGGCTGTGAAAACATAATCAATACAGTGCCTTGAAAAATAATCCAGTTATGTCCCTTTTTGTTGAATTTTACAAAAAAATATAATACTTCTATCCAAACTTTTAATGCCCAAAACAGAACACTCTTGTATATGAAATACGTTAAATGTCAACATAAAGGCTACATTTATACAACGGACATAAAAATCTATTCTAAATATATATATATCCCACATTTCACACCCTAAGCTTTTGACACGTGCCTCCTCCTCCATCTCTCTACTGGTTTGTGCTTGGTGAGACACTATGGGCACCACGCTGTGGCACGTTTTCCTTTTATTCGTTCTTGGAAGGGGGACAATGACCGCTCTATGAGGAGGACGGTAAGACACTGATGCGCGGAAGCACCAGAGAACGCACGCGGGAAACACAGTCACCACTGCCCTCTCCACTGACCGGCTTCAGACACCCACACAGTGGGCGGGGGAAGGGGGGGCCAGAGGGACGACAGAGCTGTCACTGGGCTTTTTTTCTGCTCCTTTGCCCCTGGGAGGAACTTTTAAGTACAGACAACAGAAGGCTTCATTTTAAAAGCACCACACTCCTCTAAAACTTCCCTGTAGATTTTATTCATCCGAAGAAGAAAAAGAACACAGCGCTCGGTGAAAAGCAAACATCTCCGTAAAAGCCTGGGGTTCTTGACAAATTTAAGAGAACCGAATGCAAAAGCAACACTATACCTACAAGCCATCGTGTATTGATGTGTGTTTTCTGAAGTCACCACAGGTCCCTAAAATAGGTTGTGAGTGAAGAACGAGGCCTCGTTTAGGCTTGAGTGGAGCGATGAAAGCTTGACCGTAAAACAAGTCTGTTAACATTCAGTGGCCACTAGCAGCCATTAAATTCCTAATTATATCCTTACATTAGTTCACCTGCTCATTGGGAAATTTTCAACAGACTGCACCAGGACCATGTTTGAGTAGTTATGGATATGTGAGATGTAGTTCCTCTGAAGGTTTTAAGATTCTTGCACTGTGAGTCAACTTGGTCTTGTTTCTAGCACACTGGAGTATCGGGTGGGGAATACACAGACTGGCAGTGTACATGAAGCCCTCGGGCAGGGCAGAGGAGCCTGGTGAGAAAAGGGCTTCAAAAAAGACAAAACACAATGAAGAGCCTCTTGTTATAGAAGACTCCAGGTGTAACGTGGCAGAGAAATTTGAACCACAACTCATCTCATCAGGACTAGATACACAGAGGTCGCTGTTGTGGTTTAATGGGAAACACGGGCACGTGTAAATTTATGTCAGGTGCACAAAACTCACTGACTCAGAACCTCCCATGCACGGAATGATATTTACTTTGATCCTTGTTTTACTGACAATTACTGAACGCATACGGTACCCGTTTCTGGTAATAGTTATTAGACTGCTATTGAAATAGAGAGCATCATATCTTTTTTAAAGCCCATTGCCCGTGCCCGTTTTTTTGGCTTGTAATCACAGTTTTTTACCATATGTGGCATGTGGTTTTTTCTATAAAATTGATTGGACTGTGTGACAGCACATCGTTTTTATAATGTGTTTATGGATACAAAATAGTATTCAGTGAAACTGATTGAACACAATGCCTGCAGTCTTAAGTACGTTTATCTGCTAGGCAAAATAAACTGCACAATCTACAATGCATGACACAGCCTCGGCACCGCTGCCCTTGCCCCTCCCCCTTCCCTTTCTCCACCCATAAACTCTCAGTGTAATTAAAGAGAAAGGCATCTCAAATCAGGTTTCACCAACCCTCTGGTGAATAAAATAGTAGGCTTAGTTTGAGCTGGGCTTGCGTAAAGGTTTGCGAAATATCGTTGTTTTTCTTACTTTTGACATTGCATCGAATACGAATCTTTGTATAATTGCAGTCTAATTAAACATTGTGTGTATAACTTCGTTGAGACAAAAACTAAAAATACTTCAACAGTAGTATTATTTCCTTCAGTGCTAAAACTTTGCCCCGAGTTGGTTCCTTGGTGATTAATGATTAAACTCAGTGGGGGAGGAGCAAATACATGTTGTTTGCACGAAGACTATACCAGCTCCCTGACTGGTTCTTTAATTGATTTTCATATTGCGGCACATGTGCGCATAGCCTACACCGTGTGTATCTAGTGTAGAAGTCAACTCACCTCTGTTGAGAATTTCCACGGAACTTTACGATGGTCAAGGTGTCGCCATGCTCTGCGTGACCACAATATCTCAACAGTTCCCACCCCTCAAACAATCCACCTCGCTATTTCTGTGCAGAACTGTCTGCACACATCGCTGACTCACAAGTGAAACTCGCGGGGAAATGAAACACTTCATATGGGCAGCAGTGTAAAACACTGAAACCCCATAGAAGAGCGTAAATTTTGAATACTTCCTAGAACGCACTTTTGATTTTTATGCAGCTTCAGCATCTTAACACTGCTGCATAGAAAACATTTACCGTGGTATCTATTAGAAACGGCATAATGTCTGCCAATTGCCATCGTATTGCACAAATAAGTCCTTTAACCATATCGTGACTATCTGGAAATAACTATTGAGAGCTCAAGAAATATTTTGCTTAAACATAAACATATAAACCAGGCAAATCGACGCGGCAAACAATCTAATTGCAATTCATATTTTATTATTCAATTATTTGAGCATTACGTCGAGTCGCAATACAGAACGATCGTGCTGGTTCCTATAGGCAAAGCAGCCTACTGTGGGAGTCGCGCGATCACGACAAAATACACGGTTTTGGATGGACTCGCTAAATAAATAAGCAAAACTACAGTCGATAAAATAATTACAACGGTGTGATAACGATGACAGATTATATACAAAGACTATCCTAACATATCGTAACAGTATTCAGCCTTTGCAACACAAATAATAATATACCTAATTGTTACGCACACGCGCTATTGAAGAAAACTTGAATTTCAACTTGCTTTGTGGAATAAATTCACGCGATTAAATGAAACCTTGCTGAACTGAACAATACAGTAGATATAGCATACAACATATGAACCTAGATTTTGTAAAACATAGCGCTAGGATACGATAGAGTAGCCTCTTACTTACCAATTCTACACACACATAGCTCACGCCTCGCTTCTTGGTGATTCCGCCGTCTTTTAACAAATGTTTAAAATAATCCAGAAATAATGGAGCCCCGTAAAAAAAACCTCAGTAAAATTTTAAATCCAAGAACATTCACTCGAGTAAGGAGATACAAACGCACGAGAGTCCAAAATTAACAGCCCACAAACAGTAGGCTAGTGCAGCTACAAATTGTAGGGAATAGGGAATCCAGTTGACGTTTAAAAACGTCCTTACGGAGCAAATTCCCTTAAGAAACCGCGAACTTTCCTCTTCAGAATGGATTTTTACCCAAAACAAACCATCCAGGATGCCCCCTCGGGAGTTCCCCAACCTCACGCTTACTACTAAAACGATATAGTATGGTATTTAAGTAGTTAAGGTATGCGAACTAGCCCGAAGCTGATGATATCGGATTCCGAGGTGTTTATACGAGGACCGGCAAGTAGAGGTGCGCAGGCACGGCAGCCACGACTGAGAGACAGACTATGAACGTGTGAGCCGAATACATGGTCGCGAGTTTGAGGTCAGTGTTAGTATATCCCATAGCTACCGCAGCAATGCACGTTCTTCGAGCGAGAGAATGAAAGCAAAACGCTGAAAACCTCGATAGAAAACTAGAAGGATGGATAAACAAACACCCCTTGAACGACACACACGGCAGCTCGCTTTCCACCTCCGTCTCGCTGTGTACTCGTCGCGCGTCTGAGAAGGAGACAGGTGCAGTGTTTCTATCATTCTCCCACATATGCAGTTAGACTTAGTCATTTTCTCTTTCACTCACAAACAGACAGGGAGCCTTTTTCTTTCTTCAGAGTTTGTATAATATTTACATTTTTATAATAGATTAATTCAGGGATACATATTATAATATATATTATATGATGAAGAAATAACATACAGCAGTAAACGCGACAAGGGAAAATTTTGGTGGCATCTTGTACAGCGTATTTAGTTTTACATTTTATGAAAAAATCAAAGGGCATTTAAAACACAATCCCTCAATTTTATAAGTGGAAAAAAAAACAGATAGACAGAACGCTCATTCGTATACTTTGTTAAGTATTTGTTTACATTCAATAGAAGCGGCACGAATATGCAGTGAATGTTCTCTACGGCAAATGAGAACCGTGGGGGGCGCTGTTTCCACTACAGACACGAAGTCGTGCTTTCACGTAAGCCACTATTTATTTGCTATGTCTTAAAACGAAGCTGAACATTTCTACATTTATCAACTTGTTTAGCTGGACAATTTCTGAAGCAATTCAGCTTAATTACCTTGCTCAAGGATACAACGCTGAGATGGGGCTTGAAACCATTTAGCCTGTCACCTTAACCACAACACCACCAGCATCACCACGGGTAATGCCGTCACCCGTAAAGGAACATGCTTGTCTCCCCGTGCACTGTTGTACTTCTTGAGTGTAATTTAGCGGGTCTGTGAGTTAACTCTTCAGTCCTATTTGCAGGATTGCTCATTAAAACCTCATAAAAATTCTCTAGTTCCTGCGTGGATGGAAAGGCCAGACTATTTTCAGTTTTTTTTTTAAAGACGAGAATTATACATTCTCCTTACAACCTGTCTGCCACTGATCTCTTCAATGCGCTAATGTGACTTTGACATTTAACAAAGAGCCAGAAATGCTAAGCTACCTGTTAAAAGGTTAATAATAGAATCAACCCAATTAAGGATTATGATATGAACCAGCTTTTTCCCTGGCGGAGCCAGGGGTAGAGACTTGACGTTGTTTTACAGATTTTCCTGGGGTTTCTGTCAGATGGTGTCTGATAAAAAAGGGAGAGGATTCATTAATGGGTTGATGTCTGGGAAAGAGAAAACCATATCAGGAGATATTTTGAGACTTGAGAATGGAGGCAGAATTGTCCTCCCTCTTATTTGAATGAAATGCCTTTAAATGATGATTTGATGTGGGAGCCTCATTATTGAAGAACATACTTCAGTGTTCTAAGTTCTAATAGACGATATCCTGATTGGATGAAACTATAGAACTGTCACAGAGGAAATGGAACCCAAATGCCTCCTCACGCCAACCCTTTTTTATCTGCGGTGTGGCTGTCACCTGTAAGAGTGTGATAGGAGCACTCAATGGTCATGTGAGGGACGCTAGCCCGCCTGGCCCTCTTTCATCTCACATTCGCCCTGGCGGGATCAGAAAAATGATCTTTCTTATCTCAGCGACTCCTTTGGTGCCGGACACTTGCCTCCGTGTGGCGGGTGCTTGTGATCTCCAGTGTGGATCTCCTGTGAGGATCTCCTCTGTCGCTCACACGGGACACAGGATGGGCCGAGATACAGGACGAAAAAGCACTTTCCCCTCACAAAAAGCATCTGTCTGAATTCCATGGACCAGTTGCAATTAAACCTTGGGGGCATTCTGGTTATTTTCAGCTTTGCGCAAACATACCAGGACATTTTATTACCATCACAATTTCATGCCCTTCTTTCCTGTCGCTGTGCTTTACAGTGTTGTGATTTTGCTCCTGACCTGTTTAAACAGGTGCAGTTTTATTTTTGAGGATTTTGCTGCGTGCCCTCAGCCTGCGACTCATCTTCCGCACCCCGAATAGCTTGCTGAAAGCCACGACTGCCATACCTTGTGACCGCTGCAGGGGAATGTGCCCTTCTGCCCTGGCAAACAGGTTAGTCTGCGAAGCTTTGAGGCCCTCAGTAGGGCGAGACCTTCAGATCTCAGTGGATTAAAGGCTAGTTCGGACGGCCATGCCTGATTAGCACTTCTGGGAAGAGTATTGATTCCCTTCTCAATCTTTTGTGCTAGAGGATACCACGTCCATTTTCCACTGATCATAGTCTTGGTGCACTCATGATCCAGCAAAATCACATATATCCCTTGGTATAATGTGAAGATTAAAAAAGGGAAACAGAGTATTTTTCTTTTTAAATACTCTATACAGGTGTTCCATGCTAGATGTCTCCTTGATGATCATATTTTGTTTGGCTTTCTATCTAGTGTTCCCTACCCATCGAACCAACTTCCATTTTCATCACTTAGTTCCAAAACTTCATCCACATGATTAATGCATGATAAAAAGGGTTTTTAAATTACATTAGTTCTTATTTCCCGCTGTTTGCCATTAGTCTGAAGTGTGTGAAATGTAGCCATAATAAATAGCGGGGGCCAGAAACTGCTACCTGGGAACATAACCATACTAATTGGCAGCAGCTAGCTCAGAAGTTATGGAAACAGGATAGTAACCCAAATATTGTTGATTCGAATTCTGATCAGGACACTGTTGATGTGCCCTTGAGCAAGACACTTAATCCCAATTTACTATTGGTGCACTGTAACATGGTAGCCCCTGTTTCCTACACCCCCAGTTAAATAAAGGACTGTTAGCATTAGAAAGAAATTGAAACTATGATTTAGATTATCTGAACCTTAACCTAAACAAACAAGTACATACAACATTTCAGTGGATCCAAATAATAACTCTTCTCACACAAATGATGCATGGAAGCCTTGGTGTTCCCTGTCATCTAATCACTTCATGTTCAGGTTTTATTTCTGTTCAGCATCTCCAGATAGCTGTCTCTAAATTACAGCTTTGATCTTAGGCAGGCACAGTGTTGACTTGCATGGGGTGGGAATTATATAAAGAAGCCTGCTGTTGGTTTAATCAGAATGCTGCTGCAGTGCTCCTTCTTGGGGTTGTTAACTAACATGAGCTGGAGGGCTGGAGGGGCCAACCTCACAGAATACCGACTGTCAACAGACCCTCCGATCGCCACATATCTGTCTGATGCACCCAGCCCTGACTGATACCCGTCCTGACTGAATCCTGTTCTAAATGATACCCGTTCTGACTGATACCCGCCCTGACTGATACCCGCCCTGACTGATACCC
>JAOVYW010023454.1:27595-39783 GCA_025775045.1 Hiodon tergisus | reverse complement strand
CTGACTGAATCCTGTTCTAAATGATACCCGTTCTGACTGATACCCGCCCTGACTGATACCCGCCCTGACTGATACCCATCCTGACTGATACCCGCCCTGACTGATACCCGTCCTGACTGAATCCTGTCCTGAATGATACCCGTCTTGAATGATACCTGTCCTGACTGATACCCGTCCTGACTGATACTTTTCCGTACTAATGCCTGTCCTGACTGACACTTGTCCTGATAGCTCCCACATGCCTGTCCCACCGTGGGTACACCTGCAGGACTGGCTGATACCGACTTCACAGGTCCGTGCAGCTGTGTTGGGAAGGGACTGACCGTTTCAACAGGCACAGGTCTTGCGGCTAGGTTGAATGGAGTAAACAAGCCGGTAAGCCAAGTTCAAAGCGACACCCAAAGGGAAGGATTGCCATTGAGCGTATCTGACATGTCTGCACACCTGCTCCTGTAAAGAGCTGAACAGCCCCTGTGTGTAATGACGCCCTGTGAGAAATGACGCCGCCTGAGCAATGATTCCCTGTGTGCAATGATGCCCTGTATGCAATGACGCCCTGCATACATTGACACCCCCTGTGCAACTCAGGGCTAGCTTAACAAGATCATTACAGAAAAGGCCACTTGTCTACTTAATGTTTTACTCATCAACATAATTAAGCATTTACTATCTATGGTGTCTGTAAAGTTTTTAAAAGGTAAAAGCAGATGGTTGGATTTCAACGGAAGAGTTGAGAGGACCTTGTTGTTTTGCTGATAAAAAAAACAGTACAGCTTTACTCACTTTAATGCACTTGGCATTATTCAGTTAACTGCTGATGAAGATAATGAGGACTCAGCTGGGGTTCTGCAATGGGTGCAAACACCAGCCTCACTAATCTCAGGAATGGGCCTTGTAAAAGCCTGACTGTGTGTTGTCACCTCTGACCTCACCTTCTCTCCAACCCAATGCTGGCAAAGTGAGGTCGATATGCCACACTTGAAACGAAGCAACAGTTTGATAGATCAAAGAGTCCTCTGACAAGGCGACCAGCTGAGATCCCATGTGTCCGTTCCGTTTGACTGGAGTGTCGAATTGAAGACTTGACCCAATACAGTTTATCCATGTTCACTTTGATCGTACATATCCGCGACTTTGGCAATTAGACAGGAGGTGTATGAACTGCTGTTCATGTACTTCGGATTGTTCATCTGGTCATCCTGGATCAGCCTCCTGTGCTCAGCTCTGTGAAGTCTGCTGACTCGGACCAGGCCCTAGAGTGCTTTGTGCATCTGTCCTTGCGCTAGATGAAATTGTTCTCCAAGGAGTTCAAAAGCAGCCCAAGCTGAGCAATTTGTCATAAGAGATGATTGTGTGACATTGTTTTGCATCTGTTGGCTTCTTCTCAACATCCTCTGTTGCCATACAAGTTGGCTTTGTTCTAGAAAGTTACTTTGCATTTCACGCTGTCAGACTTTTACAGAACAGCAAAGACACACCCAGACTCAAATTCCATAGCTATAAATTGCTAATTTGAATAAATGCATTGCTAACCAGTGAACCACTCCAGGTGAATGAACGAGCACAAGAGGATGCTCCAACTCCAACTTACCTCCTAATCACTCACATTTGAAAGCAGAAGTGGTCAATGTTTGCGCCTAGGGCTGAGAAAAGACGAGCTGACTTAAGCCAAGGCAGTGGCCTGCACCGTTGCTCAGGAACGCAAAGCAACAGTGGGCAGGAACATAATCCACATTAAAACCTGTAAATCCATCTCATAAGTCTTAACCTGCGCCTAATAGGCCATATACATTTATTTTATATATAACAATGGCTGTGGTTGGTGGCATTGAGGCTCAGTGGCTACCCTCTCAGTACATCAATATTTGTGTGGAATTAACATGTTCTCCCTGTGTCCCTCCTACGAGACTTGGGTGTCAGGTGGAACATGGACTGGGGATATTGGCTGTGTCTCTGCATGTCTCCTGTCTATTGATAGCAGGACCATTCTACTTATAGTACAGAATTTGGCAGAACTGTTTAACTGCCATTGTTTCAAAGTTGCCCAGGTCTCTGGACCGCTGGTTCGTGCGTTGAATCCACATCAAAACCTTTATCTGGCGCTTGTGTCTCAGCTGCCAACTGGCCAGCTCTTTAAGAACAGGCGCAGATTGATTAAATTGCTTTAAGATGGTCATTTTATAATGGTAGGAGGTATGTTCCTCGCATTAAACCCTTCTGAACACAAAAGCTGTGTTGATGGTGCTAAAGGTAGGTGGTCCAGTTCCCGTAAGCCTACGAACTGTCAGCACTTTCAGAAACACTTTTAAACACTATTTACTATTTCTGTTTCTCATCCCTGCGGTCTTTGACCTCGGATCCTGTAGTCACACAAGGGCAGTCGCACTGAGGAGGTTGACACAGATGGGGAATTCTCCATGCCACAGTCCTCACTGTGTGGGAAGACAGATACGCACACTATGTGTAAACTTTTCATGGATGGCAGCTCTTAACCTCCTGTGTTCCCCTAGCCACAACAGCCTGAAACAGGGATGTCGGCAGACAATGTTGCCTTTCTCCTGGAGAAGAACGGGAAAACAGGAACTTGCTTCCCAGACAGTGATGTATCTGTCTTCTTCATTAATGTAGCCAGACATTTGACTTTATTCATTCAGCTATTCGTTCAACGCTCCAGAAGGCTCCAAATGAGTCATAGATAGAATGTAAAACGTTATGCAACACATTACGCAAATTTATGAAGTAAAAAAAAAGATTGTTTTTTATTTAGGTAATAATAATAATGTAATAATCTAAATTATATATGCTAAGGCTCATTAATATTGCAAATATCTGACAGCTGGGGCAGCGGGGGGAGTCACAGATAGGACTTTCATCATATTTTTGTGCCAATGGGGTTTGTCCATCCCAAACTCCAGATGTCAAACTCAGCTGAGTGGATTGAAAAGAGGTTGATGAAAATAAACAGAAAGTGTTCAAATAAATTCTGTATTCTAAAGTCTGGAAGAGTGGGGAAAACAACAATTCGAATTTTTATGAGCCAGACTTTCTACCGGAACCTTAAATATGAAAACAAACAGTGGCTGCCATACAGAGAATAAAACATCGGAGGGGGTCTCTTCTCTTGTAGTCCTTTCCGTCTTGCTTTGTTTGAAATTTTACATGAAAGTATGTCCATGGGGAGACCTACATACACCCTTTTCAATTTTCCCATCAAACACTGGTGCCGAAAGGCAGCAATGAAGATCAAAATGTAAATTGTGAATAAATAATAATAATTGGCTTGGGCAATTCAAGCTTTGGGCACCTGAGCTAAGGCAGAAAATCAAGCGCTGTTGGTACCTGTGGAAAATCTCTCAGCGGTTGCCGAGGCTCGGCATTGTTTTATTACCTCATATTATTTGAATCAGAAGCCGGATCTTAGAGGTGACCGTGCCTCTGACGATTCTAATTGGTTCAGCTGTTGCTCTGTCTTCTAGAACTACAGCACAGACACGTGATCAGTTCACCTTCTTTCTCCCATGAATTAAACAGTCCAGTCCATTCCATGGGTCCTGGGAAGAGTCGGCTTGGCTCCACATATCAGAACTCAATTATTATTCCTAGCACACGCACGTTAAGAGAAAGGTCCCGTCTTCATCCCCTGACTCAGCATAGAAGGCTGGGATTAATTCTCCACCCTTCGCCTGCTCTTTAACAGTAGATAGTGAAAGGAGAGTCGCCTCTCTCAGCTTCCCCTGCCACAGTATCCAGGCCAAGACTTCCTCCATTTCTCTTTTTCTTCCTCTTTCTCTCAGTCATCTCTAACTCTTATTATAAATACATCACTTCTGTCTCCTGCTGTGTCGATGCATGCAGTGCACGACAGCGGCCAGTCCTAACCACATCTCCATTACAATGCTCCAGGACAGAGGCAGCGGAAATCCATGCATGCTTTCACTCATTGGTTTCTCCAATGTGCTATTTGTTTTTATGTTATGTGCAACTAATCAAAATCTAATTGTCCTGAAGTTTATTTCAATAGCTGCTGAATTTGGATGAGAAAGCTATTTTGAGAAGTTTAGATCTTTTAAATTAATTTTGGGCAACAACTGAAAACATCATTTGAAGATTGAAGTTTTCAGGGGTTTGTGCTCAAAAGAAAAATACAATTGGAAAATACTAATGATGGATTATTTTATTTAAAGTTTACTGAAAGGGTTGTACAGAGCTCTGAGGCTTTTTACTGCAAGCTTTCCCCCATGGCCACTTCTTCTCAGAAAAGCTGAATTTGCACCACCAAACAAAAATGAGAACCATATCACTGAAGACGAGCCCCCTCTTTGTGTCCATGGAGGATGTGTGTGTGAAGCACACCAGCAGTTCCTGATTTGGCTAGTTTCTGCCACAGCGCTCTCAAGAAGCTATCAGGACTAGTGATCTGTCTGCAGATGGCTGGTGTGCCAGTGGGAGATTTTGGGGAAGGAAGGAGGCGACTGGAAACAGCGTGCTGCTATATTTTATTTTTAGGAAGCCACTGCCGTGCAAACTGCTCCACGACTGAAGTGCATGGTCTAAAATTCATGCCTTTTCCTTTATCGATTGAAAGAGCCATTCAGGTTAACGCCGCTGTGGAATTAACCGCCAAGGCAGAAAATTCTGGAATTATGTCCAAAACCTACCCTCAGCCAGCGAGGCAGAGAGAGAAAAGGGAATACCCTGTATTGACTTTTTTTGAGTCCTTCAGTATAGACAGTGCCAGAGAAGCTCTAATATGCTGGGTAGCGGGTGGACTTCAAGGCTTTTTATCTGTGCTCCTCAGTCCCATTTTTCTCTCCTTTCCCTCTGATCTTCTGATTCTGATCTCCATCGGAGCCGACTGTCTCCTTGTTATTGGCCAGAACCTTCCCATCTGCCTAGGACAGGGCAGCTGGTGAAGGTGCGGAAGGTCAGATGGGCATGTCTGCCAAAGCATTCTGGGCACATTTTGAAGCTATTGATTAAAAAAATTCCAAAGGGACATGCCTGTGTGTGTGTGTGTGTGTGTGTGTGTGTGTGTGTGTATCTCTTGTACTCCATCATTACCCACCATGCCCCATCTCTGCATTTAGCTTTCCCTTTTTACTCCATCAAATCACTTATATATACATCATTCAAATGTATAACCTTACTCTGTTCTGAAAAATTGCCTCTTAATTAAATGCATACTCCACATTATCCAATATAAGTAAAAAACGCAGAGGGAGAACAGCAGGCAACGCTCGGATAAGATGCATGAATGATTCGTTGATACAATTCCACAGCAAGACTCTGCTCGTTGCGACTGAGGTGGCTAGCGCGGCTATCTCTGGTATTGTGTGCATTTGCAACGGGGAGCAGGACTAATGATGGACGGTCTGTGTCTCTGCTAGTCTGTGCCCGCAATCGTTCAAAAGCACTACAGCCAATGAAACAGGAAGCTAAAGCATCTTAATAAAGAAATACGCACCGTCTAATTTGGCTCCGCTATTGGTTAGCCCGTGTCTAAATTCAAGCCTTTCTCCTTCATGTTGGACCGTGCGAAAGTGCTGCTCTGTGGCCATGAAGCCTGGCAGATTCATTTGAACCAGACCTGCACCTTCTCTCAGACAGTGACCTCTGAGTGACACACGTGAAAATGCAGCCATGATCCCGGCCCGCCGAAGATGCTAGCATCACAAGCAGCTCGCCTTACGCTTGAGCCACGGAGTAATAAATCGATGGGAAGATCTGTTGAGCATGTGTATTGACTGTGCTGTGTAATTACAGCGTTGTTAAAGTCGCTGCAGGGAACGGCTACTCCTGAAGATATACAGCTGTTCTAAAGTAATGGAATTAAATGACACTATCAAGGGGATGAGTCTGGGCTCACAGCAGTAAACCTCATTTGAGAAGAGGGTTTCTTCCCAGGCCACATTCATGAATGGGTAATACATTAAAATTCTAAAAGTGATGGGAATGTTGTCTGAATGGCCTTAAGTTTAGGACGGAACGGCACATTATGTTTCTCAGTGTTTCGCCCGTGTGGTCGTTACGTGCGGTCAATGTCACGTTGACAGAACTTTGCTGGTTACCCAAGAGCATACTGGCTCGCTGCCATGTTTTCTGACATGCGGGCGCCCAGTGGAACGGGGAGTGATCTGTACGCAATTAGGCTAACGAGGATCCAGCTCGTTTGTCAGGTTAACGATGCTTCCTGCTCAGGGGGAGAGGCAGCTTGTCGCGGGTGAACAACAGACAGGCCGTTTGTGTGTTTTCAGCTCCAGCATAGTATTAAATCTCCGGAATTTATTCCCCAGGCACCAGAGAGGCGCGAGACAGGAGAATGTTCCGACTGAACATCAGAACAGTGACAAAGTAATGGCGTGTCTCAGGTGAGATTACACCTGTCTGAATACAGTCATCCCCCGCCCCTCCTCTTGCCTCCCAAACAATACACCGTTGAAAGGTACACTGATAATAATCATCCTAACTGCAATGATTCTCATCATGACTGGTCTCCAGAGCCTCGAGGGACAGATGGAATCATATCTTTTAACAACCAAAATGCCAGTGTCAGAGGCAGAAGTTGGTAGCGATACCGTAGAATTGCGTTTCTTATTTCAGATTTACAAATGAGTCAAAGCTGCACAGTGTCTGCTTGCTGGCCTTGCACAGACAGGTATTTAGGGACTATGCTGCAAACTAGATCAGTGTCTGACTGAATAAAACATGTCCTCACATAATCTTATACCTCAGCTGTGTTTCCACCCTGCAGATTCATTTTAAAGGCACATGCGTTGGTTTAAATATTTAACAGACCCAACAGTAACTCCACTTCATAAAATGATACGACGTAGGCAACTGAAAAACCAGCCACCTTCTCCGGTCGGCCTGTGGGAACCGGTTTTGCTTTGAATTCAGCCGTTCTGGGAGTCTTGTGTTACAGCCCCCGCAAATGCACGTTGCATTGGACAGGCACCTCTCTGCGCTTCCTCTGGACCTTCTGTTATTGTAGGAGTGAATAAAGCGATCTAGTTGCCGCTCAAATTTGGAGCGGCGTTGGCTGTTTTCAAAAGAGCCAAGTGTCGTGTTCTGAGCTTCTGTTGTGCGACAGATAGAGCCCGGTCTCGGGAGTAATTTTCCTCCTGTGTGCTCAGACATCTGCCAGCCTGTGTGCTTGTGTGAGTGTGCAGATTTGATGTGTTTGCTTGGCTGGCCAGTTCACTGACAGGCATAGAGTGAGGCATGCTGTTCCTGCAGCAATATAGCGGCCCTCGCATCGTCAAAAAAACTTGGACACGCCGGATGAGGTGTGGAGGACGTTGACGTAATACGGTAACTCTATACCCCTGACAAATTTAGATAAAATACGACTGTTGGGGATTTTCCTAGACGAGTGGGATGGAGGAGAAACAGACTTTGGGTGCGTGTCTTATTTACATCAATACGAATGCTTAAACTCTGTGTTATTTCGCAAAAACAGCTACCCCCTGCGTTCTAGAGGCTTCGCTTGGCCCCAAAGGCTTGCTGCTTTCTCCCTGTGGTCAGTCCACCTCTTTCTCTGTTCCCACGGGGTCAGCCCAGTGGGGTCACTGCACAGAGCTGACCAGCAGAGCACAGCTTGAAGGAGGCTCCAGTTTCACCAGGGCCCGGGAGTTACCTTCTATTCCAGCCTTTATCAGCACGCAGATACAACCAGCAGGTGCTGGACTGAGTAACAAGACGATAATTTAAAAATTTGAAAGGAGGCATTTTACTGGCCCTGGAAGTGTATCAAACAGTCACCATATGTTTCCCCAGAAAGAGAGGCGACTCTCCTTTCCCTGGAAAGTACAACGCTCTATTGTTCAAAGAAAATTAAAAATTAAACGACGAGTTTTTTTTTTGTCTGAGGAGTTGATCACCATAAAGGAAGTCATTCTGAGTTAGCATCCTTTTTTGTGCATGAAAGTGCAGTGCATATCTTTACCCAGCATTCAAAGAATTCTGCTTTGACACTGCAGCCCTTAACTGAATTTGTCAGCGCGGGGATATTTCAATCAAACCAGAATAGGTACAGCGACCTCCGGGATAATGTCCTAATAATTTTATTTTCTTAGAACAATTTAAACTCAATTAAAGGTCAGATTTATCTCATATTTTGAGCGTAAGATCAAGCCGATAAATAACTATGTTCATATTCACATAGGGTGTTAATAATTCCAGAGGACACTGTATTTCAGCAGATAATTTAGTTGATAAAACAGAGAACATCTCTGACATAGAACTCCTTTCCCTGTACTACGCACGACTGAAGTTTAGCATTAGTAAATGTGCAAAAAAGAAAAGAAAAAAAAGAAGATTTTGCCACAGCACCAGAAATTTTCATCCATCATAACGACTGTTCTAGCTGACCAAAAACATCGACTAACATTAACTAGGTCTTGGCTTATGTTGCTATATGCAGGTTCTCTAAATAAGGTTTTTTCCTTACAAATTGGTATTAATCAACATTGAATTAAAAAATAAATAAAAAATAAATATACTGTTGTCCTAAAATACATATTTCTATAATGTTCCATCAGACCTCTCATTACAGAAAAAGATGGAAGATGGGGAAGCTAACTGGGCCATTTCTCCCACAGAAGTTTTAATCACGCACCGCGATTGATTCATTCATCAATAATTCTTACGAGTCAGCTGCCCTGTACAAAAGTCTGAAAAGAGGTTCACTTCTAAGGGGTGACTGATTGTGGAGATGGAGTGTGATTAGACGTAAAAGCTTTCATTTATGTGTGGATCCCAGAGCCCGGCTGCATGTTTAATTTATCTTATCGGTGTTGTGAGAATCTCTCTCTCTCTCTCTCTCTCTGTCTCTCTCTGTCTCTCTCTCTCTCGTTCTCTCTCTCTCTCTCGCTCGCTCTCTGTCCCCCAAATATGGCTGGAGTTCCTTAAAACATCACTGATTGCAGCGATTCAGAGGTCAGCCCCGCACCTCAAAGCAAAACCTTTTCTCTCGTCTCAACCCCTCTTCCATCTCATGCCCTTAAATGTTTCTGCTCAAGGTTCTGCTCTCTTCAGGGTCCTTTCTGATTCTTAAGTGCCAAAGTCTGCATAAATTGTGAGGAGGAAAACATTTTGATGAGAAAGAAAGGAAAGTTGTGGGGTTAACTGAATAGACAAAGGGAGTGATTACTAGGTAGGAGCAGATAGAGTGCTGTGTTTCCTTTTTCTCACTGACTGCCGTAATTCCGATTCATCACCGCCGCGTTCATTTGCTATGAGTTGGGCAATAGTAGAATGGTGAGAGCAGTGTTTCTGTGTTAGCATCGTCACAAACTCATAGTAAACCTGACATAGGGTACCTCACTCCCTACGTGCTTAATCGCTACTTACAGTCTTGTGAAAAGCCTCTCCAGCTCTTCGACTGTTTTGTTCCGCGCTCAAGTGTCAAAGGTACAATCTAACTGAATGATTTAAACTTAGGACAAGACTGAAAGCAACATGTTGAAATGTTTTGAGATTGTCTCTTTTTGCGCTGGGTGTTGGGTGCTGCCGAGACAAGGTTGGTCTTGATGTTCCACTGTGGCCCATTATTTCAACCCATCACTTGGTTGTTGCTGAGATTATTGTGATATGTGATCAGTGTGATATGACCATTGTAATAAGCCCCCCCCCCGCTGTTGATGCTTCTAACGGTTGTTGCTCGGTCTAGCGCCATCCTTCGGTTTCCCTGGGTGACAGACTGGGGCTCTTTTTTCCCCACTGAATATTACTGTCACTGCTATCACATACAGCTAGTTACAGTTGTGCAATATCATCTTCACGGATTAAGCCTTGTTTTGTTTCTCCTGCACCAGAGGACAAAGCGTGTCTAGATGCCTTCGTGCACTGTCTGTCGCAGATAGCGTCTCCAAGAGACAGCAAATCAGACAGATAAGGGGTATACACCCCATTCCTACACGGTGTCCACCGTTTTTTTTGTCCACACAGTTTGCAATCAATTGCAGTACTTTCTCTGAGGGTCCATTTTGACCCGCGACTCAGTGTTGTTGCGTTTTATAATGCGAGGAAGCGCTCTCAAGCGCAGATGGGGAACACCTGAGCATGCCAGTACTGTGAGAGTGAAGACGCAAGTGCTGCCTGTGCAGGCTCGTCACTGAAACCGAAATGTGATTTTCACACACCTGGGTTTGAGGGTTTAGACAGTAGGCGTCAACCAACTGTTAGTGCCTTCAGGGCTTTTCTAATTTTTTGCTTTTTCCAAATCCTATTTATGTCAGTGGGTGATTGAAAAGGAAAAACTTTTTTATTTAAAAAAATTTAACAATAAAAACAAAAACACAAATTCTCTTTTTAGCTGTAATTAAAATAAAATGGAAAATCTTGAGAGGACAGTAATATTCTGTGACAAGTGGCCTGGAGCCACACCCTCAAGCCCTGGTAACATGTTCAGAGTGAGCTGATTGACAGCCAAGCTGACCCTAATAACCTTGTTGCACAACCGAGTGTGGTTCCACTAATGGTAACAGCACTCAGGTGCCAATAATTACAGATTTTAAAATCAAGGAGAAAGAGAGTTGGGCTGGAGGAGGCTGGTGTGTTGGTCGTGAAAGTTTGTGTTAAATAGTTTTAATCTTTATTAGAGTTTTCTCAGAAAGGGAGGTTATAGTTATTAATTTTGTTTTGTACCAAAAAGGTATATTTAAAGTTTGTTTGTTTAATTGAGATGCCGAATGAAAGGTGTAAACCCTCCCCAAGAGCCCCTGTCTTCAGCTGCCTTTGGACCGGACACGCACCGGCATGTCACATATGCTAACATGATATCTACTTCCATTCAAAACAGAGAGAGGGGAAGGAGAGAGAGAGCCCTTCCCCTGTTCATGGAGATTCAAATTCAGTCCTCATCAGTCTAGCTCAAAGTCCTGAGCTTGAGAGGAAATATGCATATATGTGTTGGCTCTGGCATCGTTACGGGTAGCGGTCTTACCAGGATGATCTGGCCCAGCACCCGCCGGGACCACCAGCCCAGCATGACCAGTGTGATTTACTACACAACTCTAGCTTGTTTGTTATTTATGAAAGAAACAGAGTCCCTGCTGGGTTTTGAGTGACTAAAGTAGTTGCAATAAATTTTTGATCAAACTTGACATAAAAACACTGCTTAGATAAGGGGAAAAAAGCTACCGTACTCGGATATATCTTCAATAGCAAGGGCTTGCTATGTTGTGGCACCCAAGAAAATGTGTGATGAAATTAAAATCACCTTAATTACCTAAGCTAGATATTATGTTTGTTTGACTGCCCAATTAAATTAACTCTGAACTGGAATGACTGTGCACAAAAAATAAATTTTTTACAGCCTGTCTCAGAATATATCGCCAGACTCCTCTTGTTAAAGGAACCAAGATTTGTAGGGATAGCCTAACAACAACATCAGGCTTAGGAAATGGCAGCTAAACAAAGCTTGCAGACATGTTCAACCCTCATGCTGCGTTGCCACAGTAATCATGGTGTGGCTCATTGGGGAGCTCTCCTCTCCTTCTTTCCTGTAGCACCTATTACTATCCGACAGACAAGCCTCTTCAGTTCAGAGGGAAGATGAGTCTGGAAGAGGCGTAATTAGTCCTTCCAGGTCTCCCTCGTTTGTCCACACTAGGTCCTTAGCCAGAACGAAGTGTGGGGTAAGGAGCGGACACGAGAGACATGTGCGCTAACGCAGAGTTAACACTTCCCAGACAAATCGGTCCCGTCCGGATTAGTTCCTTATCATTTATTCTGTTTATTTTAAATGACCCTGCACATATCGCTAAAGGGCATCAAGGGTATTCTTGTCTGAAACATTTCTCCAGACTTAACCATGCCATTATAATTTATACTTAATATCTAACATGAGATAAATGTGTTCTGTGGAACAGAAGCAATAAATGAATAGGAGAGCTATTGAATATCTTTGATTGGATATGTCACACAGCCACATACCCAGTTAATGGCTCTTACAATAGCTATTATAATAAAATTATACCAGGGTATAATTGAGTGTTATTATATTGTTATTATAATAAAGTCTAAGCAATGTTTCTGACAACTTGATTTGTCATCAAAACAAATACAACTAAAACCTATGAAGCCTTTTGATTCAGGAAATGAGAGAAAGGAAGGGAGGGAGAAGAGGATGTTGGAAGGGAGGGAGAAGAGGATGTTGGAAGGGAGGGAGAAGAGGATGTTGGAAG
>JAOVYW010023454.1:0-19796 GCA_025775045.1 Hiodon tergisus | reverse complement strand
ATCTCAAACCACGCTAATTGTCCCACTGTGTCCAAACGATCTCCAACCACGCTAATTGTCCCACTGTGTCCAAACGATCTCAAACCACGCTAATTGTCCCACTGCGTCCAAACAATCTCACTCCACGCTAATTGTCCCACTGTGTCCAAACGATCTCAAACCACGCTAATTGTCGGCACTGTGTTGAGATCATAGTTTTTGTCAGCCGACATTTCCTGTCCTGTGAATTGCACCCTTCCGTACTATTGAACAGTCGTGGACGTGAAAAGCTAGGTTAATTCCTCGCTGAGCACATTAACTGGGAAGACTTTGCTTGGACGGCACCCTCTGTCTCTGTTTGATCGCCCATCTCTCGCTCTCTCCCGCTCTCATTGTCTCTCTGTGTGGTACTGCACATTATAATACAGAATATTTTTTACCAAATGTCATCTCCTAGGAAGATAAAAAAATATATATTTTTCTCAGAGTTTTTTAATGATGTTATCAGACAGATTTTATTTTTCCACATAAAGTGTGATTTTTACAGGTGAGAAACAGTGGGGGATTGAGGTGGTGCTGAAATTTTTTAGAAAATGCACCTCACATTTGGTACCCTGTTACGTCTGTTATATAGAATTTCCCGACAGGGAAAAAAAGGGCATTGAACTGGTATTACGGACATTGTTTCCTACATTTTAAATACATAACATTGGTAAGTCAGAAGGCAAAGGGAAAATAAAAATTCTGTTTCAGGAGGACGACATGGAATTAAACTTCTGCAGTGAGCACTGAGCAAAATGCTTAACAAGATTCTGCTGCATAGATTACCATTACATTACCTGCCCTTCTCACTGTCACCTTATTTCAGAGACACATCCACACTGTGCTCTTTCAGCAAAATGCAAGAAATGGGGGAGGGGATCGTACAACAGCCTGCACAAAGCTGGGGGGGGGGGGGTGTTGGTGGGGACGCAGCAGGTTTGTGGGAGTGTGTGGTGGGGGAAAGAGAACGGTAGGTTTCTAAATTGGCATTCAGATGAAACCAGAGTGAGGTGAGAGAGGAGCAGGATTCCTTGTTTCATGGAGTCAGGATTTGAACCGAGCGCATGTCTGAGGCCCGTGGGATTCCTCCGCATTAGAGGTGAAGATTATGTTCCTTTTCACCCTGCTGACAGAGCGTGGCCTGTTCTGAAAGAACTGGAGAGGAATCAGCAATCACACCTCCACACTCTGCCGCCCGTGTACATGTGAGGAAGATGATGGAGCGGGACCAGAAAGGAAGCTCCCTCGGGCAAGTCAAACAGTGTGCATTAAAGACTGTTGCTCTTTGGGAATTACCTGAGTGTAAATAAGGGATGTGGGAGTCATCATACAGTGTCTGCCAAGCTGTGAACCTATAGCCAGAGGAGAAATGTAGAGTAACAGGAGTCTTCCCCTTTACAAAAGGGGTCATGGAAATAAACAGGGCTCATGGAAGCCCTAGTCACAGCTATTACACAACACAGGTGTTACACTGGTATTTGGGCGATGTTAAAACCCCACTTTGGGTTCATTCAGTCGTTTACGACAAAGCACCTCGCTTGTGCTTTGCAAAGTGTCTAGATCTGCCGTCAGAGACCAGAAATGCTAAACTAAGTGTAAACATTCCTTAACATTTTTCTTAAAATCTGTCAGCTACAACAAAGGCTGGAAGGTTACCCGTGTTGCTTGTCAACATTGTCCTAAGGATAAGCCACAAGCAGGAAGTTAATGATTCCGCAGCATAGTCATCGTTGTTCCCAGTTTTTTGACGAAGAGATCGAATCTGATTGTGTTGTGGTGTTAGAGAACACGTCAGTGGCGATATGCTTTTGTCATTTGCTAAGTTGCTTTTGCAGCCTAGGCCACCTGACTATGCCCGATCTCGTCTGAAACTAAGCAGGGCTGGGCCACCTAGGAATACCAGGTGCTGTACGCTCCACCGCCTTGGGTCCACAATCCAGCGGTCTCTGAGCCAGTCCTAAGCCTGGATGAAGGAAGAGGGTCGACTGGATGGGTGCAGATACACCGGTTGTAACGCAAAAAGATGTTTGAAATTCGAAGTATGAACTGCTTTGAACGCATTGTGCCCATGGATCTTGAGAAGAAGAAGCTTTTAACATTCTAGGTCTGTTTATAGTTTAACTGCTTTAATTTGTTCACATTTCAATAGACGTTTATGATTCATGAGAAGCTGCGGATAAAATATATAACATTTTGATTATGCCTTCTTAAATGATTACAGACAGAACTCACTAGGGATTAAATGTTATTTTAATATATTTTTTCGCAGCAGTCTACCTAAATTGACACAAACATGCTTAAAACGATCCCTCAATCCCATTTCCGTAAGCACTCTCATTAAAGTAACATCCTTTTTAAAATTAAGCAACTAGCTGAATGAGTTCATTCCTTTAGTCCATTCCTTAATTCTGAACTGTGGCTTCCATCCACCGAATCTGGCCCGCTCTCCATCACAGGGTCAGTTTTAGTTTCGCCAGTGGTTCAGCTAACAGACCTGACCTCTGAACACACCGCACCAATGCTGAAATAGGGGAAGCTGGGTGACTGTCAAGCAGTGAGATGTCTCTCTGTTACCCTTGAGGATGTAGTCGAACCTGAACTTCCCTGGGCACCATCACACTGTGTTTGTTTGGAGAAGGCCAGCAACGCGTGCTGACATATCTGGCATGAAACGATACCCTGGATGTTTGTCCCACATTAAAAATGTCCCATGCTGAAGCAGACAGAGTGCAATACATTTATTTGGTAAAATAAATGCTGAAAAGTTGTGATCATATCAATGGCTTAAAACTGCGCTACCATGCATTTGAGATGGTTAATGTCTTTGTAGGGAGTCTGCAGGAATTAAAATTGTTTTAGTTTTTTGTTAAACCAAAGCCAACTTTATCAGGGCAGATTTAGGCAGCCTCGTTCCTCACCCTTCCATATCCCTTCTGTGACCTTGTTTCCTCGCCCAGATCATGACACCTTCATTTCCTCCTGTGTCTTCAAAATACGGGCTCCGTTACAGCACATGCCTCCATGACACCTCCATTTCCTACCCGGTCTCCATTATCTGTTTGTCTTCTACAACTGATAGGGAAGAAGGAGAACTTGATGACTTAGTTCATTTAGTTCATGTCTTGTGTTCTCCATATATATCAAATAAATAGCAATTTGCTTTCAAAGCGTTCCGGCTCCATCTGATTGTACGGCTCAAGACATGGTTTGACACAAGCTCACGTTCCTCTATGTGGTGTGTGTGTGTTTCCAGGCATCCTCCAGGACCCATTCAGTTCCTGTTCTTCTGGAGTAAGAATAGGAAGGAAGAGCAGCAGCTAGACTCAGGAAAGCCCTGCAGTCAGAACCGGTCGCTTCTGGTTCCCTTTGATCCAGTGACTGACTGATTAACCAGGAGGATTGCACACATTGTAGAAGCTTGCTGTTACATAAGTGGTATGTAAGCTACGTTGACATTCACATGTCACACGGTACAAACACCGAAACGAAGATCACCTTCAGTTGCAAGCCAACGTATACAAAAAATGTATAGTCCCCTCGAAGCCACGCGCAAGGCACCCGATGGAAAAGATATATGTGTTCACGCAAACTG
Organism: Hiodon tergisus; assembly: GCA_025775045.1. NCBI lineage: Eukaryota > Metazoa > Chordata > Actinopteri > Hiodontiformes > Hiodontidae > Hiodon > Hiodon tergisus. The sequence goes on along the minus strand of JAOVYW010023454.1, from coordinate 16,183 downwards.
TTCTCTGCACAAACACAGTGCTTCATTACTACAATTATCTCCAGCACATTGAAAAAGAGACACCTTGACAAAGGCGATTATTTCTGATCTCTGTGTGTGGAAGCCCTTACACACTCCCAATGCCTTTCACACTTTATGCTATGAATGCACAATAATGGCTTTTCATCATAACATCATTTCATTGAACTTACATCCTACAGTTTCCAATACTAGGCCCCAGAGCCCCGTCAAGAGGGAACTGTCTCAGGCCCATCCTTGTATCTCTCTACATCTGTCACCCCTGTGTTCACCCATGTATGTAATGTGAACTGCAGGTTTGTGTTTACATATTATTATTATATCTACATATTATTATGCCACATTATTCCTGCGTCCGTCAGTGTTGAATTTGGTATGTCTGAGCATACAGGAAACCCTTCAGAGTTGATCGCCTTCAGTTTTATTACAGAAATAGAACTGGATGGTTTGAAATGCTCTCCAGACAGAGAGATTGTTCAACTTCAATCCAGTGTACCAGCGTATCTGCTACAACGGATCAAATTCCGATCCAATGCACCGGCGTATCCACTCATTCCCTACTTCCGTTAAAAAATAGAGCATGAGAGAATAATATCGCTCTACAAAAGCCGAAACATAGACCAAAAATTATGTAACGTTGAGCAAAACCCCGCACCCATCAGAAGGGTACTGCATTCTGGTCGATGAGCAATCACGCATTTGCGTAATGAAGACGTGACTTGGACGGGTAGCTGTGAGCTCATTAAACATTGAGTGACACAAAGCATTGGAGATCACCGGAGAAGTGGTTCGCAGAGGCATCTTCGAGCTTGCCGAACACATTGCTTCTTCACCAATTATGCATTTCCTCAGTTACTCTGCTTCTCCAGCACCACTCTCGATACGTGTGAAATCTTTTTTTTGACTAATTAAGCAGTGACAGGGAGTGTGCGGTAACCACCAAACTAACAGAGAGCTGCAGAGAAATGCAAGCAAGCCCAGGTTTGAAAAAGACCAAAACGTATTTTATGCCTTTTTAAACCATCCGAAGGGCTTTCCACTTATATAGTTCTGGCGAATACAAGTACGAATACACCAAAAACCTCCATTCGCCATCCGCCGGAATGAGGGCTTCAAACACCGCCCCCACCCTGCACAGGCATCACGATTCAGATAAAATCCTGTGGTTAAATAGCTACCAATTCACCCAGCTTCACAGAGCTGTCTCACTGATCCTTTCCTCCGGACATAAAATCCAGAAAGTCTCATAAATGCTCTATTGGGGATGCGTTTGATGTTTGGAGAACTTCTACATTTTCTTTTATCACAGAGGAACATAATAAAACCTTTAACTTAGCTATTGAGTTACTATGCACAGAACAAAGTGACAACAACCATAAAATTACATGTGAAAACAACCGAATAACTTTACATTTTTATATCAACCCTCTGTCCTGCTTTCATTCCGGAACAGGAATGGCCATTGATACAGTAACAATTCACGTGGGAGATTACTCAATCATATTGACCACATTTTTATGAGTTTCTAAATAAAATGCTGACATATTGCGTTTTTACGCTTTTGATTTTGTTACGTTTTAAGTCTGAAAAAGACCTGTACATATGACATGAGAGCCAATGTTCCTGGCCATGGGTTTGTTTTGATGAAACCAGTGGCCGTTTGCCTTCGATTATTATTTCATCCCTGGGGAGTGCCAAAGGACGCTAAATAAAACTGTTAGTGATGCACATTCAATTCACCATGCTCTTTGAATCCGCATACATGAACAAAAAATACGTTTTCATCTTCAGTGGGCAAAACTAGCTACGTCGACAATAGTACAATAGTCAACCTCACTCATAAGTACAAAATTTAAAAACAAGTAATGGGCAAATTATACAGTCAGCGATAAAATTTATCTGAATACTACTGAAATCTAATGAATAATATATCCTCAAATACTACTGAAAAATTGTTCCAAATTAAAAATATATATATCTTAATTGAATGGTGTGCGGCACACACCGGCAGTAAAGGTGTAAGTAGACTGCAGAGAGTTGCAGAGTAGGCTGGACGCCATTATAAAGAAAACAAAAATGATGGGAAACAATTACGTCCTAGTCAGAACAAGACGAGGCACAGAGAGAAGAATCTTGCCAATCAGCCCACCTGCCACACTGTCAGCCTGTTATCAGATTCCTTCCTCCAGATGGCCTTGCACCAGTTGCTACAATGTCCCCCACGCTTCTTTCCCTCATTTCTGCGCTGTGGAGCCCCCACCTGCTCACCCGCTTCCCTGTCCGTCACAGGAGAAAGCTGAGGGGTCCACACGTGATGCACTTCATGACCAGCACGTCCACCTTTTCACATTTAGTTCAACTCGGCCGTTTCCCATTGAATCCAACTCAACAATGACGTTCCATTTCGCTGCGGCCGCAGGTTGCCTTTGCTTCCAGTTTTTTTACCTCAAGCACATTCTGGGGCAGAACCTGCAACACCAGTTCTGCTTGGGAATTCGGAGAATTCCAGTAGACAAACAAAGTGTAGTAACATGTAAAAGGTTCCAACCAGGTATATTTCCTTTAAAAATGTCTATAAGGAGGACACCTAAACTGTTCTGACCTGCTGCACGGATCTATGTAATAACTCATCCTCACATAATATAATGAAACACCTGATGCCTGGAGCAGTGCACATCCCAGGGTATGAAAGGGTACCTCATAGGTGAGAGCCATTCATCGCAGGCGTAAAAGTGTACACAAGTGTTTCAAAGGTTGAGAACCTGCCGTGTTCAGGCCAATCTCGGACACCTGCACCACCGACAGAATGCACTTAATGGATGACATAGAAGTGTCTCAGTCATGGTCAAGCCTCTCTCCAGACCGGTTGGTATTAAATCCCTGTTACTCCCAATATTTATAATACATCACGTTGGTATTGGGTTTACCTAAACATTCTGAGATAAGACACTTTGGCATGCTTCTTGCGAATGTCTCAGTAAACATTGCTCACTCCCATAAAGAGGATGCGATGAGACACTCTGACAGAGTGAAAGAGAAACAAGCTCTTTGGATTAATACGGGGCTTCTTTGAATGTCAATAGTGGTTTTGGCAATGCTGAATGTATATTAGTGTTTCCCAAAGATGTCTTGCCATGCCCTTACAAAATATTTCATCCTACACCACGTAAATGATCAAATTTCAGAGAAGACAATAACGTTAGGGTAGCCTGAGTAGTAAGTGTGTTTTCCGTGGTCGGAAAGTTGAGGTGAGAGCCCACCAAAGGCTCCTTCCCACCACCCGGCCCGGGCCGAAAGGCTGGCCCAGTGTTTAATAGGGCTCTGTTCCGGTTGGCGGCACAAACACATAAACAGACAGATGGCTCTCCATGGCCCCATCTTGGGAGAAGGCATGTTTATCTTTCATCAGCTCCAGCCCCTCCCTCCCCTTTCCAGTTTGTGAGGGAATTTGATAATGAGGACTGACTCCAGCCAGCCGTGAGAAATGGAACTCACAGCCCACTTGAACTTCATCTCCACCTTTTGTTTCCCTGTTGACCAATATTCAGTTTTTTTTCTCCACCATGACATGAACGTGTACATTCTTCTACACAAACACCAGTCCAGAGTCTACATTTTAATGCACAATCCACTAGCATTCGAAGGATAATCCTGAACATTATTGATGTAAGCACACATAGCATAGACAATTAGCTTAATAGCTCTGTGCCACTCTAACAAATTGCAACTTCTGACCATGGGCAATGGATCTGGTGTAGGGGATTCCCTTAATGACTGATGCCAGAGAAAACTTATTTAGACTATTAGAGATCCTCTGAGAAGGGCAAGATCAATCCATTGGATTTTGAAAATAGCTTATTACTCTAATAAGCTACTAATGGGACAAAAAGGACCGGCATCCCATTATACTTGGAGGAATACCTAACAATGATCCTTTTCATGACGATGACCTCCCTGGCCGCGTTTCCTCTCTGGCGAGAGACCTGAGGGAAGCATCCAGCCTTTGCCGCAGAGGAACATTTTCTTCTTAGGAAACGTATCCCATGATCCCTTGCACCCTGAGGACCTGGAGCAGAGGGCAGAGCTGGGAGGCGGAGGAGAGCTGGAGTGGCAGGCATTTCTCCTGTCCTCTGCTGAAGCTCCGCCTTTCATTTCTGACTGCAGCGAAAACGGGGGGCCCAGAGTCTTGATCCCAGCCCCAGGCAGAGGAGAACTGCCCCAGGCCAGAGGGGCTGGATGAGGGATATTCTTAGCAAAGCTCTCAGCATCTGTAAGGACCTCGGGGTAGTGGCCTCAGCCCTCGTGGGTGGTGGCACTGTGATGTCATTAATGCTCTCGCTGGCTAGCTCTTAGTGCAGCGTGCCCCCACACGTTGACTACTGTCGTGGTTCTCATCAATACAATAGTGAGCCTTCCCCATAGCTGTTTGTAGTTAGTTTTTTGGGTTTTCCCCATCTGCACTTTCCATCTGAATAACATTGTATTTTTTTCATTCTTCATCTTTTTTCATGGCACAATTTTTAACTCGCCAGGCACTATAGAGTTTTCCCACTTGGGGTTTGCACTCTAATATGCTCTTTACTTCCTGTGTATTTCCATCCAACGAGACATTTTTATGCACATATTTTTAAAAACACTGCTTTTTAAAATACGTGTTCTATTTACAGATATAACCCTTTAGAGTTCTCCCACAAAAATGCACTGCCTTTTATCCACGATGAGCTATACAAATGTATTAGTGCTCTGATGAAAGGGGTTGCGGGCTGTGTCAGGCCCTGACTGTGCCAGGGCTGTGCCGCCCTTAGAGTAATAAGAATAACCCATGGACATACTGGCAGTGCTGGGAGCTGGGAGGCTGTCAATGGGAGTCACTGGAGTTCAGGCACTGCAGCTGCAGGGCACTGTCAGTGGTTATAACGGAACTGTGGAGTGGGTGGACCGTCTTTAAAGACACAGCATGGCATTTATATTTAATGTGTTTGTAAAGCATTAATTCATACTTTATTAACCAAGTAATTTATACTGTAACTGTGAGGCATACGCCAAGTTACTCTAATCCAACCAGGTCCATTGGACTAGTTGCTTCAAGCTTCAATTTACACAACGTGATTGACAGTTCATTAGCATTCAATGACACAAAAAACATGATGGGAGTATAAGAAGCTCGAGAAAATGGACCCTGGTGCTCATATCTGATAATAAAATAATCTGATAATGTACTGGAAAGCATTAAGTTATATTTTACTTTATATATAAGAAAAATATAACTTAATGCACATATACATATCATGTCGTATTGTTACTACAACATGATAGTCCTGTCAGTATAACCACGAGGTAATGGAACCATAGCAACAGTGTCAGGGAGCAGGGAGAAAAGTTCACCCTGCCTTTTTACCGCTCTTTGAAACTGACCATTTAGAATAGGACAACATATGGGTTTTCCATAAAATTCACATCTACCCAAGAACATTAAAACATTTAGCATTTTGGTCCTGTAACAATGGCTGAGTGGTGAGGTCCAACCAGCCCTTTAGGCCTTTAGGCCTCTGGATTACATAAGAGATTAGGCGGGCTGATTAATTCAGAGAGCCCATCATAATGGATCCTTCAGGGGAAACTGTTCTTTTCTCAGGTTTGTAAAAAAAAAACCCCAAAAAAACCTAAGTCATTAAAGTTTAATTAATAAAATCTACAGGTCGTCTTTAACATTTGCCCCAATTCTCAGAACAGACTTCAAGGGTTCCTAAACGTATGCAATTATACCTATAACAGATAAAGACTTGTGTTCAATTAAAATCTTCCGAATTCATCCTTTCAGCCATACGGGAAATGTTTTTGGACTGAATAGTTAATGCTGAGGAATACTTAAAACAGTGTTGAGGTTGTTGAAATGCTGTGTGGGAGTATGCCTAGATCAGACCCTCTCTCCATTTTATTAAGCACGGCAGATTTCCCTAGGACAAAGTGCACCAGACCCAAGTTCTGCAGGCACATGGTATCCAACTAGAGCCGACTGAGTTGTGGTTGCAAGGCTGTGAAGCGCGGTTCCCACTCTGCAACACGCTTTTCCCTCCCAATGAAGTACCTGGAGACCATAATGCCAGCCCCCTCAGCTATTTTTTAAAATAGCACATTTACTCAATACCGTATGCTAACAGAAATAATTTGTCCTCAGTACCCACATTCTCGACCTGCTTGTTTTCTTCAATTAATGTGTTTCCATCATGTTATTTTTGAAGTTAAAAAAACAAACAAAACAGCTGTAGGCTTGGAGAGGCTGTAATTATTCTGTGATTGCACTGTGGTGCTCCGTTTCCTGTTTTAAATTAAAAATTCTATGCACAGTGGCGACCTCACCTGTGTTTACCTCATGGCATGTAATGCCCTATGGATCACGCATGTCGAGGCGTTGGATCCGCTACACATGTGGCGCCGTCACGAGGCAAGCGTGTGGCTTAAATTCAAGCAAACGCAAGGAATGAACTCTGGTGTGTGTGGGTGGATACGGAGCTAATCGTGTGGGACAAAACCCCTCTCAGCAAGCTGTTTATTTCCAAATCTATTCATGCTCTTAATAAATTGTTGCAAAAAGATGATTTAAGAGGGCAATCTGTTCAAATAAATGAAAGCCTGAAAAATGTCAGGAATAACATCACTGAACAGAGCAACATTTTTGGCAGGAATGAGTCATCCGTTTATTTTAGTGCTCATTAATATTCTCTTTTTCTCTAGAAAGTGAAAATATACATCATCCTTCAACTATGCAGCTTGTCAAATGTTAGGAGTGAAGGTGGCCAGATCAGGAAGGTGAAATACCTTTAGGCTAACTTACTTTTGCTCTTGACTCTAGACTGAGAGTAACCCGGAATACGAGAATCAGCTAAATTAAAAACTATTCATATTTAAAACAATAATAGCAATAGAAATAATATCTGGTTAGTATGGAATATCTAGTATCTCTAATACAATTGTATCTAGTTCCATTATAAACGGGAACCTAAGGTTGTTGTAATGAAATGGTCAGAAAGTCTTATTTAACCAGATACATTTTTTTGTTCGGTTTCACCTCTCTATTCATTCACTCTACATTTTAGTTCCTGTTTGCCGAGATTGTCAAGAGATCGATGGCTTTTTAAATCCTGGCTTCAGTCAGCAGTGTATGGTTAAGAGTGGGAGGGGAGACCCAAGGACAGGGTGCGTAAAGACGGACTGAGCAACTGACCCGTAGATTCAACAGAGCATAAATGTATTCCAGTAATGCTGCACAATGGTTGGGTTTCTACCCACATTCCCCCTGTGTGCTTGACCTGACCTGCCAGTTAGCATGAGGTCAGGGATTGCAGGGTAGGCAAGCAGATTAAACCGTTGACCTTGGATTCTAAACGAATCCTGGTAGTAGCCTACTGAAAACGAGAGTTGGTCCCAGTTGAGGCAGACCCGGACGGTGTCTGTGTTGCTGACTATGCATTTCAAGACTAGCTTGATGAAAAGATAAAGCCACTTTAGTTGTCTGGACCAACATGATTTATTACAGCACTTATTATATATCACCAGCGCTCAGCGAAGCACAATAGACAATATATGAAAAGTAATCAATGACAAAATGCATCCCGGTAAAGCTGATCGTGGGGGGTTTGTTTATGCGTGGCCATGACCTCTTAATTGAGACCCAGCCACCACGTGACGGTGGGTTTGATGCCGTTTCCACCGACAAGGTCAGCGAATAGCGAATCTGCCACCAGGCTTGTTATGAACAGCCATTACTGAGAGCTTCTCTTGCATGCCTTTGACCCTAGCAATAAGGCACCAGTGTTGCTTGTTCAACGGATGGCCGAAACTCAGTGGCCGTGCCCTACTCTCAGCTGGTGGCTTGAAGGTGACCACCCCCCCACCCCCCCTCACAGGCTTGCCTATGTGTGGATTTCAATTGAACTTCAAGCTCAAGTAGGGCAGTGACAGCCCTTTGCCAAGTCAAATAAAGACAGAGAACCAAATTATTTACACCCCACTGTGACATCTGTTGTGTCTGCTGATTCTCTGTGTGACTTTTACTGTCTTTTCCCAATGAAATCAACCAGTCACGACAGCTGCTTAGGGACCCGCCAAGCCACAAAGCAGGAGTACCCAAGAATCACCAAGTTGTTGGGACAATTAAACAATTCTACTTTTGTAAAATGTAATAATAATAATTCTCCCTTTTATATGTATTAGAAATGCTTGGTAGCTCTTACGTAAATTTATCTAATAAGATTATCATTCTATGTGTGTGCTCTACAGAACTTTTCCAAGGATCTGCACACAATGTGAACAGTTTTGGAACTTGCAACCCATTCAAGCAGATTTTCATCAGAACAACCTAGGCTGAGAAGACTTAAAATTTAAACCCAAAACACAATTCCTCCTTAATTGTGCCTTTACATCAGAACTAGTCAATCCACTACCCCTTTAAGAGATAGAGTTTGTTCATGAAGCCAACCGGCAGAATCCTAGCACACCTAGTCTAAGGATGTTTCCAGTGCCGATGTCATTAGGTACCATTAGTACCCTGGATTAATGCACCTCTACCAGCCTAGAGTGAGGCTCTTCCAGAGCACATCACTTTGCCTTATCTTGTATCTTCAGAAAAAGCAATTTGTACCCATCATCCAGGGCCATGTGCGGTGACGGTGGTGTGCTCCATTCCTTAGTGAGCATGTGCGGTGACGGTGGTGTGCTCCATTTCTTAGTGAGCATTTGTCTTTGCGATCATGTGGGGGGCGAACCTGCGGCGGTAGCTAGGCCTACGAATCGGTGACAAGAGACAAAGACGGTGACAGAAAACCACTCCCCAGGAGAAGAAAGACACAGAAGCACAGTAGTAGAGCTTTGGTGCACCTTAGCTTTGGTGGTATTGTTGCATCAATAAGTAATGTGTTAAACCGTGAGGTGCTACCTCATTTTTCCCATTAAAAACCAGCGTTGTGGACTGGTTGCCAAGGGGGTACTATTCAAAACTTTAAGTAGATCAATGCAATAAAATTAAATGTAATTAGAGATAAAGACGTGAGGACTCCCCTCCCGCGGTCTAGAGTTTACATGGGAGGTTAGATGGAGACCTACTCAGTGTTAGACCTACTCAGACCTGCGCACTTGGCTGAAATGTTCAGCCATACTGTGAGAGAAAGGCAAGGGAGAAAGGGAGGAGGATCTCTCTTCATCTGCAACAGATTCGCCACCGTCAGTCTGCATGAGTGGAGGAGATCTCGGGGAAATAGCCTGTGAAAATGAGAGTCTCGTTCCGCTCTATCGTATCGACTCGGAGGACGGCACACAGAGTAAAGGGCATATTCTCATAAATCACGTCACGCTCTCCATGTTCTTTTAATTTCCTGGGTCTCCTAGTCAGGGGAAGAGAACTGGAAGGGGTTGGTCTTCAAGTCGGGGGGGACAGGAGGTAAATTGTCACCACACAAGGCCAGTTACCGGGTCCTCTCAACATATAGGTCTATTGGACCTCTGCAGAGTCAACCAAAGCAATTTGCCTTGTCTGTCATTCCCCATCACCAAGCCCAAGTCCAACAAAGACGCACATACACATGATGAAGTGCATGAAATAACACACAAATGGATTGCTCCAGCCCCTCCCCCCCCAGGCCTTGATAGTGTTCAGTAATTGACAAATTGTGCACACGCAGCAAGCTTGTGCGGCTGGTATCGAGCCGGGAGTGTCTTGAACACTGCTGCCAGGAAAACCCGTGCAAAATATGTGATTTATGTTGCCCGTTTCTCCCTGATTGCAGAGGAATTCAATTCATTACGGGGGACGACTTTGCCACATCGGTCTCCATAACGCGATAAAAGGCTCCAGCACCCTCCAGCCTCCGATCGCACAGTCAGTGTTTTTAGCATTTTTTTTTTTTGTGATGGGGGTCCCTGGCTTGTGGAAGGCAATTGAAAAATAAACTAAAAGCGAGGTAGAGTGTGAGAGAGCACCTGGGAAGTTCCCTGCTCAGGTGTGGAAATGTGGCACAAGCCTTTCTCCGGACAAAACCGTTCCACGTTCGGTGACTTCCGCCGGATGGGGAACCTGAGATGAATGCACACACTTCACTAGCAAGCGAGGCAGGAGACCCATGCTCAGGGACCTGGACCGGCTAAAAGAAAGGACCCGTAATGGTGAACTGTGACCTGGCACAGTCAATGATAATCTGGATAAACCAGGTCTCCGTCTCCCTCTTCTAGCTCCTCTGTGGTCATTTGTCTCCCTCGTTCTCTTTCCTCTTCAATTCTACTCGCTCGCCCTCATTCATCAAGATAGATGGGCCAGCACATGGCATGGGGGCGGATGAATGAAGGAATGATTTCAGTAGCAGCTGCCAAGTGGACAAGGAAAAGACTAGTTTCAGGGATTATTTTTCGTTTGTGCGTGAGTGTGTTTGCAGGGGGTGGGGTTGCTGGTGTGTATTCAACTTTGGACAATAATGAAAAGTGAACTCAGTCAGTAGAGAGCAGTCAGTAGAGAGCAGTCAGTAGAGAGCAGTCAGTAGAGACGGGGCAGTAAGAACAGGGAGTTGGGACCACAGTCTCTCAGCCAGGCCTCACTGAATAGGCCCAGCAGTCCAGGCTCTCCATACTATTCAAATAAATTCAGCTCTCATTCCTACAGTACAAGATTATGATATCCCTGGAATACTCTGTATGAATTCAACCACCATGGACATTCATTGTATCCTTCAAAAGGTGACATATACACATAATTAATTTCACGTTTCGCAGGTGTTTTTTTTTGTTTTGAGTTGGTGAAACCAAAAATAAATCAGATAAATACATGAAGGTATAAATCGGCTGTCCACACAATAAAAAACGACCTGGCTATTTTAGGCGTGCGGTGCTCAATAAAGTGAATGACCAAGCCCAGGACAATCCGGTCTCCGTTTTTCATCCTGACTAATTGTACTGTGCAGAATTAATGATGAGACCAGCAGAGTGGAGCTAATTACGCTGGAGAGTACATTCTACGGAAATGAAAAGAAGCCCCCCCCTTCCTCCTGGCAGCCCTGTATTGGATTCGCACAGGTCCTGTATTAGACATAAGGGTCACTGGAAAATTAGCTATGGGACCTTGAACTTTGAACCGTAAAGGTTCAATCAGTCCGTGTCTGAAACAGGTAGTTATAATAGCCAATGGTTGGCTTTTCGTAATAGAGACGACATCTTATTTTCATGGTGTGTGGAACAAAAGATCATTTTACAAATGTCATGCCAGCCCTATAAAACAGCTCACATGCGTGAAATTCTTTCAAGGTTTTATACGAGTATGTTAGCTGATTACATACACTGTGGCACCCTAAAAAGTAATTTTCCACAGAAACGGTGAGGGAGAATCAAGTGACGCATAACCCAGATGCCTAACCGTTATATTGGTGTTCTGATATTAGAACACTGGTTCGACTGTAGTTCAGCACAAAATCGTCTTTGTAATGACTTAAAACATTTTCAGAAACAGCAAACCACTGAACGCTTTTCATGAGGATCCCAATAATCTTGGAATCACTCCAAGGGAAATATCTGCCGCCTTACGCAACAACTTCCGCAACAACGTGAATCACACAGTCATTCGGAACCTAATCTCAGATGGCATTCGGCAAGGGGGGAGGGCGGAATCAGACTGAACAAATACACTGGGATCTTCGCGCTGCAGAGTCACACCCTAGAGCAGAGATACACCATACGCCATCCTAGTCACCGTTCGTGGTCTTTAACAATGAGCTGCTGAAGTGCCAGCTTTTTATGTTTACTGCAATGTGGGGAGGAGAGAGCTGTGCTGCCCGAGAATATGCCCCGGTGTCAGGCCGGCCTTCCTGTGATCCACATGAGCGAACGCCTCAGATTGCATTAGGATAAATCTGTCATGGTGTCGTCGGGCAATGGTCTCTCCAGCGCCTAGTCAGCATATCTCCCCGTTAGTATACCGGTGTGTAACTCTGTAAATGTTCACATCCGTGCACAATACTCCCGAGCACAACAGGGGTTCTTAGGCATTTCATTCACCCATAACATTTTCTTCAGCCTTATCATTAATTACAGCAATTTTTCTATTATCAATATATCATCATTAAAATACATCGTAAAAAATTTAAATGGGCAAGTTTTATTTTATGTATTAACAGGATCTTTTCCACTCCACATCACTTAAATTCCCTGCTTCGTCATGGTGGGCAACATTGGAGAATCAATCCTAATCAAGCAAGGTTCAATCTCCACACCTTGCCAGGCCATGCACTTCTGTGAGCAGACCCATGTTGTCCAAGACACGATATGGCACCGAGCGCGATATCGTGATTCAGGTTTTCTGCAGGGATTCCCTGTGTTTTCGGCTTGGAGCAAGTTCTTACGAGCAGCGGGGCAAACTCCAGATGGAAGGTCTGTGCTCTGTTAATGAAGACATTAGTGTCACGGTTAGGTGACACTTCCAGTGGAGTAGATGTTCAAGCGACTGTCATACCTGAGCTAATAACAACGCTTGGCTACTGTATGTATAAACTAGTGTGAGTGTGTGTGCGCATGTGTGTGTGAAACAGCGGATCCCTGTAATTGGATCCTTCTGTTAATCTTCAGCGCTACAAGTAATCACTGATGGACTGTAAAGACAATGCTCTTTATTAAAGCAACAGCTTTCACAGTAGATCAAGCCTTCCTTCTACAGATGGATACCACTCGAACATCTCTCTCTTAACCAAGCCACGGGAGAGCTTCTAAAACAAACGACAGAAAGGCTCACTCAGTCTAATTGAATCTCTGTGGCCCAGTGGCTTTCATCATCATTGTAAACTAATGGACTGCATTAAATCTTGAGAAGTTTTGCATAGTGTAGACGCACACAGGTACACACACTAAGACACACGCAACTACCATCTGTCCTTTGTCGTAAGTAGGCAGAGGAAAATATTCAAATTAAATGTGTTTTTTTTAATGTTAGACTAAAAACAAAAATAGTAACAAAATGTGACCAGCTGGCACTTAGCCACCGCATGTACTGTGGTGTAGTCTTCAGTACGGCTTTAATTAATTTACTACATCAGTTTAATTTCTTCTTGTACCCTAAGACATGCACCGATTTCTTAAATAGTCTCCTCAAAAAACCAACATCATGTTCATTAGAAGATTTTTTTATGTGTGCGTGGGTGGGTGGGCGTATGTGGGTGCGTGCATAATCCCTTGATGTTACCTGAAATCCCCTCCTTACACCGGTACACTGGAGATGGTTTCCACATCAGCTGCCCAGGATCCTTATCACTGGAGAAATGATCGACACTGTCCTGCAAGTTACTGTGGGTGGGTCCTGTGCAGTTCAGGTTGCCTGGGGGATTTTCAAGTGGAGCTGCGTTCACAGACGTGAGCATTGGGGTGTGAGGGAGCAGGAGTAAGCACACGTGCTCACTGTTCGTTGCCACAGCGACCCTCGGAGACTCGCGATCCTAAGAAAAGACGAGCGTATCCTGCACAGCGACCCTTCGCACTAAAATCCCTCAAATTCTGCCGAGGCCCGTTCATTTCACGGACGGTTAATGCGAGGCTGTTTGCTATATAAATCAGAACAGTTTTTCTTTAATGTCACGCCTATGATGTCCCTGTGTCATATGGACATTTTTCTTCCATTGCAAAATGTCATACAGACCACGCTTATTTGCGCTCCGATTGAGAGCCAACTCAGCCGGTTACGGCACAATAATTATGCCGCCTATGCATCTTTCAGCATCCAGACAAAATGCACTCTGGGACAATAAGGACATGCTGAATAGTACCCTGGCAGCACAGTCGAGGCTCAGAGACAGTGATGGGATTTCTCCTGGACCTTATTTCCCTATTAATACCTAACCAGTAAAATGTATATAAATGGATGAAATGTAAAAATGTTGGCAACGTTTTGAGCTTGACCTGAATAAAAGACTGCTAAACACATAATGAACAAATTAATAATAATAATAATAGCATAATAATAATAACCAGACTGTGTGCTCATGCGACACGCCCCCCTTCTGAGTTTATTAGCAAAACAAAAGACACAAAACACAAAATTTCACACTGACTTGGAAATCAAATGTAAGTGAGGAAGCAATCTTTTGCTGCAAACTTATCTAGCTCATAGGCGCATTCACCGTATCACAAAGACTGTCTCACAAAGTTCTCACATGTGTTTAACATTAATATCTCAATTCAACGCTGGCGCCTCCTCAAAGCATAAATCAGTTTGCCACCTAATGCAGTGTCTGTCACATCCTTATTCTGGTCCAGACGACGCCTGCTATTTTTAATGGTGTCAAGATAACAGCCCCTGCATCATTGGCTCGTTAATAGGCCCAATTCCGGAGGACATTGTCCACAATGTATTTCGGCAGGGTATTTGCCTCTAAGATGAATCAGTTCCTCTTTAGCTGATTATAGCTGCTGAAGCCCAGACTGCTGCTGAAAGGACTTCCTCTTTAACCACCTGCACACTGTCATTATTGCGATGACATCATTCATAATGTGCACAAAATCGAATTTCCAGGAGCCGGACGCTGCAGCTGATCTGCAGCCAAGGGGCTAAGCCACGGAGATATGAACCTGGTGGGTACCGTTTTCAGAATACACTGATAGCACTGATGGCACCCTTGTTAATTAGGCACATTATCAGCGTAAAGGACTCAAAAAACCACATCACTGGCTTGATTGTGAATCAAACCCGCGTGACACATAACAGGGAGTTAATGTGTCATACGGAGAGGAGTTGGGTGTGAAATTGAGTTTTGGAAGGCTGGTGATTAGTGTGAGAAAGGAAACTTACTCTGGCAACGGAGTAAAAATCACGCATTCATTAGAATAACCAAAAGCTGACTGGATTTCCTGCTTGTGAAACAATATCCTGACACCTTGTGTGGAGCGTGACGGCACAAATAAGCCGAGACGACGCACTGTGATTCCTTAATGAGGAATAGGCTGTGACGAGCAGCGCTTAACGTTCACTGTACCGACCGGACAGGTAACGCGGTATCATTTTCTGTCCTTTCACTTATACCACCAACTCAATTTGCGTTTTTAACTCGGTCCCATAATTAAAATCTGCGCTATAAAGGAGTTGTCTGCATTGCTGCTTAATTAATAAAGCAAGCTCGCGACGATATTTTTTCCCCCCTGAAGTGTGGGTGGTGCTAACAGTCGTAATTTCAAAAAATAAATAAAATTAAGTACATTTAGTAAAACACCTTTTACATGCTTTGTGCTTTAGGTCACGGCATCAAGGGAAAAATTTTAATTTAACCTCCAAACCACGCCACGCTTTTCTTCTATTAAATACATTTATTCATTACTGACTAAAATCGTTTCCTAGAGGAAGATCATAGTTTGGGTATATAATGTCAGGTATCTGTCAGATTAAAGGGCACTTCAACCCAGTTTATTTTCGTCACATGCAGACGCACCGTTGTCACACGTGAATGGTGCACGTGTTATTTTTGTTCACAAAAGCTCTGCGACTGTGCATGGCACACGGAAACGAAGGGTGTGGATTTGCTGATCCTAATCAGTCCGGACTGGCTCACAAATACAGACCCATGGAGCAACATCAGCAGTCTAGATGCACCGTTTCCTTAGCTGTGACTTCCAGGGCACCCAGCTGCCTGTGCTGCCCTTTCGCTGTGCCAGGTCTCTGTCTCCATCACACTGCAACCTGAAATCACCGGGACAGCCGGGAGCACCATATCTCACTGGGTATTCACACTCATTTCACCCTGTCCAAAAATATTCTTCAAAAGGGACCAAAGACCCGAAAAATTGCGGTAGGCTTCTGCTCTTTCTGTCCCCCCAGCAATACCAAAACAGTACCGGAGAAAGGCCAATGGACGTGTTTGGTGAGGAAGAACTTGACTAGCTCGCACAGAGCCCTGACCTCAACCCTATCAAACTAGAATGGGATGAACTAGAATGGAAATTGCAAGCATCCAACATTAGTGTCTGACCTCAGAAATGCTCTTCTGGAAGAATGGGCAAAAATTCCAATCGACACGCTCCAAAATCTTGTAGAAAGCCTTCCCAGAAGAGTGGAAGCTGCTACAGTTGCAATTAATAACTCAATATTAATGCCTATGGATTTAGAATGGGATGTCATAAAAGCTCCTGTAGGTGTAATGTGTAGGTGTCCCAA
>JAOVYW010023437.1:5146-32110 GCA_025775045.1 Hiodon tergisus | reverse complement strand
GGAGAATTTGTGCCTCTGTAGTCCACAGATTACCACACAAACACCAAGACGTGAGGAGAATTTGTGCCTCTGTAGTCCACAGGTTACCACGTGAACACCAAGACATGGGGAGAATTTGTGCCTCTGTAGTCCACAGGTTACCACGTGAACACCAAGACGTGGGGAGAATTTGTGCCTCTGTAGTCCACAGGTTACCACGCGAACACCAAGACGTGGGGAGAATTTGTGCCTCTGTAGTCCACAGACTGCCACGTGAACACCAAGACGTGGGGAGAATCTGGTTGGTTATGTCTTCTTTTGGTCTTCTACTTTGTGCATTGCCTTTATTGTGTTTTTAATTAATAAGCAAGAGATCCTATTTTGCAGTTGCTGCCAAAATTTTATCCACATTTATTTATCTTGGAAGGCGTAGCTGGAGAATGACAAGGAGACACCTAATTCTAATGGCCTGCAGGGATTTATTAAAAGCAATAACAATAAATTCACAATTCCCATATTTGACCTGTTATGAGCTGTTCGGCATGCCCCTTTATTGAATTATGGCAATAATCTATTTCTGCAGAACTTCAAATTATCAAAAGACCTAAATCAGTGGAGCCAAACCAATGACATAAACAAAGCAGCCCGTTTAGAAGAACAGCCTGCTTTCTATGTTTGATACTCCTAGGGTGCACTATCAAGAAGTTGCATTAGTGTTGGGCCGGTGTTAATGTGGGCCAATTGTTTTGTGTAGGAGGTAGTGGAGGGTTGTTGTTGTTTTTTCCATGACATCTGAAAGGTTTTTTTTGTTTTGGTATCAAACTTTCCCATCAGAAACTACAGCCTGTGAGTGGATCCTACACATATAAAGGGTAGCAATGCAGCCCTTTGACTGCTATATCTTAACTTCTTTTAACCCAGATGGGCTCACTCAAATAGATGGACAATGACCGGCTAACATCCCTGTGATCATAATTTCGCTTACATTGGACATTGTCACAACAGTAAGAGTCAGGCCTGCACGAATCAGGCCTGCGCTGATGCCAGACCAAATATTTTTTTGGGGATTTATTTTATCCCCCATCTGTCTCTCTGCCATGGGTAATTTGCGGCTGGCTCGCCTCCCATAATCCCTTGTTTTACGGCGTATTCGTACTGTACTTGGCAGCCTTCCATCCGTCCACACTGGGTTTCTGTGGTCGTTTTTTTGTTAACTCTAGCTTCCTCGGGACGTTGTTGAACTTGGAAATTTACACTTAGAAACCCAAACGCTTGTTGTCTGTCGCTATGTGAAACGTGACTCTGTACGACTGGTCTTTTTGGTTTTTACTACAATGGTACAATGGCACTACAACCTTTTCCTGTTTTGATGAAAGAGAAGATCACCTTTACTGTCTCCATGTATTGACTGCCCTTTCCGTTTCTCCGTTAAAAAGTTCAGCCTAAACCCAATAGTTAACATTACCATGAAAAATAAACTTGTGACATTTATGCAACATAATGTATTTCATTACTAAATATTGGAATAGTTAGTGGTGAGGTTTGTGACCACACTTGTCTGCTGACTGTCCACAAAGAACACATGCACACTCATATAAATTAATTAAAAAAAAAAAAAACTTTTGTATCAGTACAAGCCATAACTTCTTCTGATCCTATTAGCATTAATACTAGTCCAGTCATATTTGCCTCATTAGAAGGGGTTTAGGGTAAGAAACAGTTGGCAGCCACTCTCCCACCACTCAGTCAGATCAGTGTAGCGATGCTCATGCTTTTGAACAGAATTTTACACGAGTCAGTGTGTGTGGGATACTCTTCCTCCAATTGGATTGTTTTCCATTGAAATCACAGACCCAGACACTGGAACTTTATGCACCACCTTTAATTCAAATAAATCAAAACAGAAACAAGTTTTCATTTCTCAAACACTGTACTAGACCCTTCTCTGTAGTCCATTTGACTGCCTCATCCCTTAATTACGTTCTCCCCAAGCAGCCCTTGTGACGCTGACTGCACTCCTTTTAAACCATCCATCTGGTCCTAATTGATAGTATTAGCCAGGTGCAGGTGATAATCACTGAATAACCCAGTTGAAGGGCACATTTACAAATGGTTTTGGGGGGAGTCTCGGCCCTCCTTTTTTGTCCAGCACCTCACCACGAGTATTATTAACCCCATTTATTGGATTTCACTTACTGAAAGGCAGCAGAAGATGAAGATGACATAATCCACCCAATTTGATATAATTTGCTATATTTTTTCTTAAAATACTGTTTCATGGACGTTAAGTCTGTGATTGTTACAGAGATAGAATAATCAGTCTTTTCGTCTCCATAATTGTTTGGATGAGAACTTTAAACAACAGCTAGTATTACCACTGATGCATTAGTTTTTATGCATTAATTGATATCCTTAGTTTTGGTCAGCACATAGCATAGTTAATCACTTTAAGGGAACAACCTTAGGTGTCACAGTAAAAAAAATCAATAAAACATTATTGGACAATTGTTAGTTGTTATACACAGTGCTCCCTTGAACAGCATTCCTTTAGTGCAATTTGGAAACCAGGGGAATTGGATTTCAAAACCTTGCAGCGCCTGGGTGGTGGTGGGGGAGAGGAGGTGTTCTATTTACTCAAATATTTTCTGGAAATGTATCTGCTTACTGATATCTGCTGATATAATTTGCTTTATGCGTCAGTTCTGTGATATTACCGTGAGAATTGTCCTCACGGGGCTCAACGAGTTGTTGAATGGAATGTCATACCCCCGAAAGCCTAACCCCTCATCCTCAGTCTCCGTCCTCTATTTACCTATTGGTAACGTGTTTGTAGCTACCTGTTTGTAACGTGTTTGCATCCGAAACACCTCGTGAGGTAAGTCGTTATCCAAATTATGACCTAAATGGAGTAATTGAAGAGCTTGAGCGCGACTCAAACCGCAACACATGGCACTTTTCAGGGTTGGGATTTCCCTGCACTGGTTTCATTAGAGCTGATGCAGAGCCAGCTACTCACAGATTGTACATGCATCTCTGGAGAAACCTGCTGACCAGAGGTCGGTCTCTGAAGATCCTCTTCAATGACCAAAAAAATATTGAAGTAGTAATTTTAGTTTTTGTTGAGGTCCTGGAGGCTCCATGGATATTCTGATGAGTTTTATTGATTTATTTTAAGATTCAGGTTACGCTCAACGGTTTTCCTCTGTACTTCCTGTGCCTGTCGTTCTCTTGGTCCTGGAGGACCTATGTCTCTACAGAACTTCTATACTTGGAGACGAAACTTTAATGAGGGCAATATTTATTCTACGTGTGCTCTGATGGAGCTCTGAAGTAGGCCTTCATGCATGAACTGCAATTCATAATAATGACCAGTGATCTTCAAACATCCTTGGCAGTCTGTGGCACGGCTGGGCGAGGTCAAACACCAGGAAGTGGATGGCTGGTTTACACCTTTTATTTTGTATGATTGAACAGAAAACAAAATGTTAAGAAAATACAAATGAAAAATATTAACCACAATCAAAGTTAAGAAATGCCAAAAAAGACCCCTGACCCAAACTTGTCCCCGACTCTTAATCACAGGTAAGTATAGCTGAATAGCTTCTCTTTTTCCTCTCTATATTGCCTCTCTTTCCTCAATTTTTACCTCCCTATCCCACAGTTCAGGTACAGTACAATGCTTAAAACAACAGTGCTGTATACTGTAATCTTAAATGAAGGAAACAGAGAGGAAATTATTTACGTCTCTAAGCCCAGAAGTTTGCCTACCTAGCGGTATTCTCTTAATTTATGTGCACGGCAGCACAGATGGGGTCATATGTGAAATTTATATCAAGATTAGCTTTACCGGTAATGCCCCTAGAGTAGGAGATAATGAGCTGGTGTGGAATTCTAGAAGATGGATGTGGGATATCTCTGTGAATGATCTGGTAAGTGTTGAAATGTCTGATCCTCTGCACGCCCTGGGGGGCTGTATTGGGTTTATTAAAACGCTATACTGCTGCTGAGTCACAGTCATCTAAACTCAGTGTCTGGGTAGTCCTGTGATGAAGTAATGGAGAACAGCGTTACCACCGGCGCGGTTCGTGCAAGACTAGCCAATGCTCCATTCAAAAAACAAAAATATATACTGAGAAGTGGGCTTCACGTGTGATCAAATAAATTGCCCTATCCCATTCCATCTTCTAACATAAACCTTCCTCAGCATCTTCTGAGCATTAATCAACCAGCTTTCTTTCCCTTTTTTGTTTTTAAACCAGCTACTTTTTTTAGCAGAATGGGTGCACGAAAAAAAGTGAACAGGGTTATGTGCTTCACTTATATTTACTCCGGCAGTTCTGGAGTTTAATTTTTTCAGAGCTAAGCGTTAGATAAATGTGTTTGGGGTTCTCCTTTTTATGCTTAGAGCTGGGTGTCAAATGTGTGTCACCAGTTTGTTTTATTAAGGTATAATGTGGTCCGGTAAAACAATGCAACAGTCAGCAGACAGACATGACTGGGTAAGGGCAAGGAAATGTCTTTTTGCTTTTAGAATACTGCGTACTGTAACAGAATACTCCAAGAGAAGTGTTTTAGGATTAGACAATGCACAGAAAGTTTGGAGACAACAGTTTCCCAACGGGCCAAAAGCACCTACATTTGGAGTTGTAATCTGGAAATTTGTTCTGTATCGGGGAATGTTGCAACTTTCTATTAAATGCCACAAAGGTATTTTTACATCAAAGCGGTCACGTTTCGTTAGTATTGATGAAACTCATTTGGCCATGTCCCGAGGAGGTCCAGCAGCTGCGTAAATAAACGCCCATAATATCAAATATGCTTGTAAAGTGATACTGCAAACATGGTAATACTGGCATTGATATGAAAGGTTAAGACAGGCATGGGTTCCAAAATATGTTCTTAACAGAAGCTGTCTTTATTAAATTCTCTAAACAAAATATCTGCCATGCAGAGTAATACAATATGTGTGTGTTCAACACATACCTACGTGAATGTTTAACATTATTTTACTGTCTAATTAGTAAATTTAAAGGGATACACAAATGCAGATATCAGCCAGTAATGGATTTAAAGTGTTGTTCAGCAAACAGTCATTGAGTCAAACAATGCCAAAAGTCCTAATGTTAGCTTAGCAGGTATAGCAATTACTAAATCCACTATAAATCAGCCCACCTGATCTGAAACAACTCATGGTGGATCAGGAAGAACACTTTAAATAAAAAAAAAATGGACTAAAGTGGGACGTCCGGTACACATGTGCGAGGGATTGTGTTTCCGGTGGTGTGAATTGGACCGCTTGTTGCAGGAATTCATGCGGCCCAAATAAAGCTCTCTGAGGAAGGCCCAGCTCATCAACGTGTTGGAAGCATGCTGGGCGGATGCAGTGTGTGTGTGTGTGTGTGTGTGTGTGTGTGTGTGTGTGTGTGTGTGTGTGTGTGTGTTTGCAAGTGATACGTTTTCAGTTTTACTGATCCTTTTGTTTCCTTGGAGATTGACTGAGACATTCTTAATACAGAGACTGTTGTGGGTTTCCCCCACCCATAAACAAAGCAGCCTCTGTCAGCTGCCTCCAGATGTTACTTGCCTGCTCTGGCTATCAATAATAGAAAAGACCACAGTACAAACAGCTGTTAAGCATAATTTTATCCCCATTTTTTTCAGAAAAAAAGAAGGAATTGCTACATATTTTCAGTATAGGGTTATTTAATTTAATGTATAAGACTGAGTAGGTGTATATAAACAGAACACACAAAGGGTTTGTCCAAAGGACCTGTGAGATCTGTTTTACAGATGAATGCTGGCTGTCAGTCAAGCCAAGTGTATTCTGAACATTACAAGTTTTCATTCCAGGCCCATTCACTGAAAGCAATATTATACCTTTCTGAATGTAGTGAGAAACACCCTTGGATTTTGTGAAATAGTATAGTAGGATATTATGTAGCCCATTCCTTTATAAGGATAGTTTCAGCTTATATTTGGCTGAGAGCATGGAGAAATTGAGCTCAAGTCCCAGACACAAAAATGCTTTGTCTTCGTGCATCTGCTAAACAGATTTGGATGATAAGTTTTCTTATACGAGGTTACGTATATCATGTATAGTCTGGCAAGCTGTTCTGTTTCATTTGTATGTTCATATTTCACTGCCCTCATGCATAAAAATAAGTTTGTTACAATGTAAGTTCTGAATTCCATTCGCTTAGATATTCACAAAGCATATACCATAACCCCCAGGTCAGGACAACGGCGCAACATTACCTTGACATGAGGCGGAGCACCTAGAGAGGCGCCTGCTCCAGTCAGAGGTGAAGACGAGCGGGGCTTCAGACCTCAGTCAGCTAGGAGAAGAACACCTGGTATTTTGCAAAGGCCCAAGGTGCAGAACACTGCCTGCCTGGTTACACACAGGCATACAACTTCTGTCTGTCTATCTGGTTGCCCTGTCTGACTGATGTGACTGACTGGCTGAAGCGCCAACTGCTGGATGAATTGTGTATTACATCAGGAGAGCCGTAGGCTGAGATACTGAGGGAAATCTTGAGATACTTTCATACTTTGGTGAAATTCCATTGTCTGGGGTAATTGCAGATGATCCCGTTGTACTGTATCTTTCAGTATACGATCCAAGCGTCTCTGTGTTCCTGATTTACAATAGCTTATTTCCCCCTTTGGCTTCCTTTTTAAAGCATTTACAATTTTAGACTAGCTATGAAATGTAAACACAGTCACAAATGCCTACCTGACGGGGGCATTCAGTCATTCTTCTACCAAAGACTCAATGTCCTGAATGACAGAGAGAATTCACATGTGCTAAAATGATACGGATACTGGTGACATGGAATATAATAAAAAAGGATGTAGAATATCAAACAACTCCACTCAGTCAGGAAATCCTGCATTGGTCCAGGAAAAAACCCCTTCTAAATTCCCTCACAACGCACTTTTTGTCAATGACCTGAATGTTTAACTGTTCCTTCTTAACCGTGGAAAATCCGGAATTCACCCTGATTCACTAATTTCTTCTTTCCTTTTCCCAGTGACTAGTTTTTCTATCTTGGTGAAGAATGGGGGGAAAAATGTTATTCTGGTCTGGTCGTTGAAGAAGGCAACGCTGTTTCTCATAGAGTTATTCAGTTTTGTTTAACATGATAACCTTAAAAAAAATACGCTTAGTGCTCTGCTCCAGTAAAATTATTGTGATGAAGAGATATTTCATGCATCAGACATCAGACCACTGTCACAAAATGAGGACCTGAAAAACACTGCAGGGAGAGACAGGGGTGAAAACAAGAACCCTGAATGGGCCTAATCTGTGCTGCGAGCTACTTCTGCTGAAGCGCCTCCTCTTCTTTCGGGGCCCTGAGGTGTTTCCTCACCTGTCTGCGAGTGCGAGATGGTATCTTCCTTGTCTCATTCATGTGTACACATTAGGCCTGCATTCATATAAATCATCATTCGACGCTAAGATTAGTCGCTTAGATTAGTGCTCTTACTTGGTGATGAGTTGTACCCTCATAGTCTGGATAAATCTGAGCAGTGAACATAACAGAAATTCAATCAGATGATCATCTTTTCACAAGTACCCATAATTTGACATAGCTGTCGAATAATATTTGACAAAGTTGTATAATTCAGTTCAGTCTGCCCCCAAGGCAAAAACAGAGCATGGTGGTCTTGGCCCGACCTTGGGACAACACAAGACCACGGCTTTCCTTCCTTCAATAACATGGCTTAATTAAAGCACATGTGGTCACTTTGCCTTATGTGTAAAATAAAAAAAATGTACAATTCACTTCAGACTTTTTTTCTTTCCCAAAGGCTATTCTGTTAATGCGAAGCATTCGAAGTTTGCATGTGCTGAGCAAACCAGCAAGCTGATTTTGTGTTTCCCACAGAGTTGAGGTTTGGTGGCCTGTATCTAGTCACCACGGAGCCTCTCTCCGCCCAGTGTCAGGGAGTGCAGTTACCCAGCGTGATGTGTGGCCTACACGCCTTTCCATTGCTGCAGTTGGGGTTTGCCGGAAAGTTGCTATTTCTTCAGCTTCTCTGTTTTGTTTGCTGTTGGAGCATAAAACGGAATCTGATGCCTGAAATGTCTCTTTTACTGATGCAGGTTGCTTTTAATTGAATCTAATTGAATGCAGCTGCCCTTAAATATGGTTATAGAGTTCAGTATTTTTTGGGGAAGTTACCTCTTGAAATAGTTTTGCGGCTGTTGAAATAGCATGTCTTTAATTAGTTCCGAGAGGATATTTTATTTAGGAAGTAGGTCAGGCCTTATTGAATGGAGCTGCTGCTCGGTGAGGGAGGCTGGAGTCTATGCCTGAACTGCTGTGGAAAGCCTGAAATCCGTGGGAAGAAAGACGGATGTCGAACAGTCTGGTGAACTGATGAAGTTTCCAGGTTTAAAACAGTTATTGTGTTAGTGAATTCTGAAGTCTTGCCTGCAGTGTACTCATAAATAAAGCTTCAGTCCGCAAGAGGGACAAAGCTCAGTTGTAAATTGCAATGATCTTATCTGAACGATTTGTCCGCCTGGCGCCTGAGGAGAGAAGTGAGGGGACAAGGCAAACAAGCTGGTCTAATAATCAAGTGGACTTGATGATACTGCATTCCATAAGGCGGAGTGAATTTGACTGCTACTATCATTACAAACCAAAATTGGATGATCAGAGAGGCTTCGAAACTCAAATTTGCGATAATGTAGATTCCCCTATACCCCACCTTTTTTAACAGTAGTTTTTGCGTTTCCCCTTTAAATCTGAATAGTCTATTGTAACGCCGACTGAGACCAAATTAAAAACTTTAGCAATTTTACTTTACTTAAATGTATTTAATAGCCTTTTCGTTTTATGAGTAAAAGAAATTTGATGAACGCTGTTGAATACAATTGTATTACATTTTTACATCAAAGTTTTGATTTGGCCTCAGCTCCAATTTAAGTGACAGGGATGTTTTTTTTTAATTGTATGTCGGTATGTGTTTGGTCACAGCGTGGAAAGAGTGGTCCGTTCTTGAACAAGTTTGTAAATCCACTTTCTCACGGGGGTAGGAATAACAGGGTTTGCTTGTTTCAACAAGAAAAAATGTTTGTGGAGAAAGTTGTGTAAGGGAGATGAAGCCACATTTCATAAACAGGAAGCATACCACGCTTGTGCGTTTTTATTCACAAACGAGTATGTGACTTGGCTGTAGATTTCTATCTGGACTCTATCTTGTCTTCAGACTAGTCTTTTACAGTTGATCTTTTCACCAGATTACGGATTACACTATATTCGTTTACTGGTTGATTTCTGCATGCTAGTACAGTATTTTCTGTTACAATAAGGCTGGAAACATTTTAATAAGTAACATAAGTGTGAAAGGATATTTCAGACGTTTAGGACCACCAAACACAATTTTGCTGGGGACAGTGTATTTTCTGTTTTGTAGTACCCCCTTGTGGTCATTTGGATTTTTTTCCCACTTATATTTTGTTAATATTGTCGTAATCATTGTTGGATAATATGTTATTTATGGGCATAATATAATTTGTCTGTATTTATTTAATTTAGTCGTTTTTATTAATTTAATATTTAACTGGTTATCACTGAATAATATATGTGACTAGTGAGGTATGAGTCATATGTTATAGTCACTGTGAATAAACTTATACGTGACAGTCTAAAGTTTTGAACTCACTGGACCTCCATAAATCCCTGGATATAGCACCTTTGTGTTTGAAGGAACTGATCTGACCCTCTGGCCGTACCGAAAAGCTTCAATCGGTGACCACTGGCATTTTGACCTCTCCACCCCACCGTGCCTCAGTGGTGGTACGACCTCCCTCAGTCAGAGCTGCTGAGTCCCCACACATCTTCCAACCCAGACCGAGAACCCATCTCCTCAGCCTCAACCTCAATACAGATCATAAACAGTGCAAAATAGTGTCGCTGACACTACAAATACAAGCACTTGAGTTGTCTGCATTGGTAGCACAGAACTTTGCCTTGATACTATTGCAACCGGCACTGATGCTCTTTGACTGATTTCACTTTAATTTACTTTGTTTTACCTTATAGTATGTGAGCTTTTGTACGTGGCTCTGGGTATGAGGTGTATGATAAATTAATAAAGTGCGTATTGGAAAAAATTATTAGTTATTTTTGTGTACTGAAATGGATATCTGTGCAGCACAATGCAAATGAAAGGGTATTGATTAACACAAGCCAGCCTCTCTCTGTGCTGTTTCAGGATTGCTTCTTCCTGTACGTGTCAGTGGCGGTGAGGTTGCCAAACAGGACATCAATAGTAGGGGAGACGAGACACCTACAAACTCTCTTATCATCAGTCTCACACCAGGATTCTCCTTGTCCTTGGATAAGTCTCAGTGTGAATGGTTCCTCTTTGGGTTCCTAGGAAAAGCAATCAGTCCTGTTTTATGGGGCAATGATAACATTCTTTAATCCTGACATTAGGAGCGTGATAGTCAGGGACACCAGAGTCAGAAGTTTTCTGGTTTCTTTCATTTATCCTGTGAGACTGCCTCCTCTGTACTAACTCGTTTTTTGAAGTATTAAGAAAAACCCAAAAAATCTAAAATAAACAAGCGTGTGTGCGTGTGCGCGTGCGTGTGTGTGTGTGTGTGCACGTGTGTGTGTGTGCGTGTGTTTGTCTGAGGGAGAGAAAGCAATAGACAATGCACATGAGAGGTATAAAAACAATCAGCTTGCGCTCGCTCTACTAATTAAGTTAAAATTTTCTAGTTTATTCATAATCCACAGTTTATTATTCAATAAGAGAATTTGGTTATTGTGTGAATTTGTCATTTGTTTTGAGACAGTGCTCTTTAAATGTCACAATTTCAGGATTGAGGCTGATGCATTTAGATAGGCCTCAGGGGTGCTGTGTATTGTGCCAGATTGCTGCACTGAGTTGGCATGTGACCCTAATCCCTTTTATGTGACAATTGCTGATCAGTGTCAAATTTCCCCAAGCATTGTATAAACACGTCTTTAGTGGCTACTGCGGGGACAATAAAACACGCGTGCACACCATTCAGCTACGTTTGAATGATGTCATTGTTCATTTGTCCTGCCTAGGGGAGCTGGGTAAGACGCGGACACACTTCTGGGCACCATGTGTGTGTGTATTTGTGTGCATCTGTATCACCCAGAGGCCTCTGGCACTGCCCTTGAAGTCCGTCCATTGAGCCCATGGCAGGCTGCTGGGGGTTTCGCATGCCCTCGCAGGGGATAGTGTTGCCGGGGAAAGGGGCAGGTGAGGCAGGGTGGGAGAACCCCAGTGAGTGGAAGCGAGGCAGGTCCAGACAGGCCCGACCCGGTTCACTTTCGCGGGTACCGCAGGCGTCATTACAAGCTGGCTTTTATACTGAAGCTCTGGAGCAGGTATGCATACAATCAACGGAAGTGTGAAGTTCACAAACTATCCTATCATCAGCTGTCCTTTTTTATTATTCAAATCTGGACCTGTGCAGAAGTGAAGAGTGGAGATCTTTTGCAGCGCATGTAAACCACATGTGATGTGAGACCGAGCCACGTCTTCACCTGTTCCCACCTCTCGAACCTTCGCAAGTCCTGGGCTCAAAGTCAGATGTCCATGTAGCACGCCATTCCCAGCTGACATCAGGACCCATTACGGAGGCGCTACGCCAGCCCTGAAAGGAAACACTCTTTCGGCTGCTGATAAACTGGTGTGATCTATGGTTGCACTCATCGCTGTTCTGCCGACACAAGACACTGATTCATTGCAGTGGATGAGCAGGCGATTGCTATAATGGCCTAAAATTGTCCACAGATTCTGCTTTCTTCTTCCCTTTGTCGCTACAGTCTAATCACTTCCACCCGGGCCGGAGATGAACCAGATGGCGTGTTATTAATGTATCTTCAAGAGCCAGGAGCCCCTGTGTCAAAATCTGTCATCGCACTGCGACAATTCGCTTTCAAGCTGATCCAGGAGCGACGGCCATCAAGCAATCTAAAGTTTTTCAGAAATCCTGAATTTGGTTTCAGAGCTTTGTGCTGAGCTAATTGATTAAGTTTTGTTTATTTTTTATTTTTTGGCTCTGTCAACTGGTTAAGAGGGCCAAGTAAGTCAAGTGAGCTGGCTTCCATACAACTCACTATTTCCTGTAATAGTGATAGGATTGTTTAGTTTTAAGCGCTTGAAATTCAAATGTGTGCCGCAGTCTGACTGAGAGTGTGTATCTCTCCGGCGTGCAACATACTGAGGGCGCCCAGCCAGGCCACACATTCTCCTTTTACTTTGTCGACTGTCTGCGTCCTACAACGGTATGCCCTTCGGTACGCTTTTCTTTTTCTTTAAAATACATGGGTGCCTGTTTACAGAAACCCTGCTCCATGTCCTGATTGCACTCTGCTCTTCCAGCCCTGTAATGAGCGGGAGGAGAAAGCGTAGTCACAGGGATTCAACAGCTTCACAGTTCCCAAAACACTCACGTGTCTTCTCCGCCCGCTCGCACACAAATCAGATCTGTCACCAAGTGCGTAAGGAATAGAGCCCAGTAAAAACGACACTTTTAAACTACAGCTATTCCCTCCATGTCTCTCACTTTGCATTCTCGTCGGAGCGCTTGGCCTGGTTTGGCCAAGGTTTTGGATTTATAACCAGAAGGCCACCGTTCACGTTGTTTGAAAGTCACTATTAGAGCGTTGACCGTAGGTGCAGTGCATGGCTTACACTTTAGTTTGCACACAGCTGGGTGTTTAATGAGGTTGTTTAGGTTAAGTTGCTCGCTCAAGGCGCAACAGCTGTGCTTGTCCACTAAGCCCCGCAGACGAAGTGTCCATGTTTTAAAAAACAAAAACAAACTTAGGTTTCTATTTGGACTGACAAATGTAACTTGTGTGCCTTGTTCATATTAGCATCAAGGTAACAAATGTTGACTCGTGTCCCATTCTTTTGTCTCATTCCTCAATCAGTTCTAGTCCTGTTACGGTCCCCCCACCCTGCACTCATCCCACCACTGAAGCGTGGCACACACTGTGCTCTTTGTGAACCCCTGGTCTCCGTATCTTTTGTAAGCCTTGTTTTGTGCATGGTAAACTTTATGTTCCCTGTTGCTGTTTTGCTCTCCGTTTGGTCACCCGAGCCAACTTGGTCTTCGTTGTATTACTATGGGGGATTCCCAGATTCCCTCTTTATGAAACCACGCTGTCGGGCTCTCCCAGTTGAGCTGCAGCTGTTCCTTTTTTGTCCATCTGTGGAACGAGCTGGGGGCTTGCATGTGCTCACTTTCGCACAAACCTCAACGTCGTTCTCATGTTCCAATACAGACTTGTTTAATGTGTTCATGATTCGTTTTATACATTGCCCCAATGTGAGCAGGATAAGTAGGTGCGTGAGATTGCAGGCAGAGAAACAGACTGAACAATCTAATTTATATGCAATGTCTCCAATGCGGTTGATTGGTGCGAATTTTCATGTGCTTGAGGGTTCACAGCGAAAAGCTGAAGTTCACTGCTGTTGTCGGAGTATGCAAACAGAGAATCAAGTCTAAACACAGTCTTCTGGTGATGTTATATGAGTGTAAACGTTCAGCTGGGTAGGGTATCATGCTGCAAAGCCTTTTGGGGGGATTAAGATATAGTCAAATATAATATATAAGTCAAATACAGAGATGAATCCTATATCACAATGTTTGACCGAATCACATCAGCTTAGCTATTTATCAAAACAAACGTTTCATTGAAAATGCACAGTTGTCTGTAATTTAAAAAAATGTTTCTCTCAAGCAGTGCTCCTTCTTTTAATCTACAATCTGTTAACCTTTATAGAGAGAGACACATCCTAAATTATTTAAAATTTGACAGTTGGGCCGGGCTTTTGTTACACTGCGTGGTGCAAAGGTTCCTCCACCCTGGAGCCTCCTGAGGTCAGGGGCTTCAGTTGGGAAGGGCTAAGCTGAGAAGAGTGTTGTTGAAGGATAACCGTCTCATGGCCGTATTTCAGTCAGCAACAACATTTTAAAGTTATTAAAATCCTGTCCCTGTCAATCTGTGGTCTTAGAGTTATTTTGTATTTTCTATTGATGTTACAGTAAACCACAAAGTAATATATTTTCCTGCCCCTGAAAGTGTGAGTCCTACAGAGTTCTGGTTAAGCTTCAGTGCTCTGGGAGCAATATTGGGTAACTTCCCTATTGTTCACCCTTGAAGCAAGGCATTTTTATAGTGGTGCAGTCTTTGCTAGCTTTCCTCAAACTGTAAGTATTAATGTTGGCCCAACAATGGTTATATAACAATGAATGGGTGTCAATCATGTTAAAGCACCCTGTGGGATTTCTGCATGGGATCTGTCAAGTCTGGAATTGGTCAGTAAAACTAAACACAACATTCTGCAAAAATGGTTATTGGCTCAAGGATTAAGATGTTTGCTTTGTTCAACAAGTCCTCAGAGGTTTGACGTTTACAAAACCCTCTGGTCCTATCATGGGTTCTGTGCATGTGGAAGAGAGGCGACCTTTTTGATTTCTTAAGCAGAGGAATATAGCACAACGACAAAGATGCAGCAGAAACGCTCATTTGGCCTCGCCTACCTCCTTCTGCAGTCCATTTATATCTGTGCCTGCATTTGTACATAGAGGGGTTAAAGCTTGTATAAGTGCCGGTCTGGTTTGCTTCTGTTTGGTGGGCATGACTCGTCCAGGGTCAAGGTCTTCTAAGTCAGCGGGTGTTGTGGCCAGACACCTGGAGGAAGTGGAGGGAAGAGGAGGTGGAGAAGATTACAGCTGCGGTTGCCATGCGTGTGGACAGGGGAGGGACAGGCGCCTAGGAGAGAGAAAGGAATCATATTTCAGCCAAAGACTTAGCTGTTTATAATCCGAACCCCAGCGGCCGTCAGACCGCTCCCTCAAAGTCGGTGACTTACGGAGTGAAAGTGGTTGTTGGTCGGAGCACGGTGGAGCGCCCGGTGAAATCTTCCGTCAGATGCCGAACGGAAACCCCGACCCCAGCTTACCTGCGCTGCCGTGAGGATTTTCTGCCTGACCTGGCTCCCGGGATACACGTGCTGTGGACGAGGAAGGACAATAACAAGTCCGGCGAATCGCTTTCAAAGCGCTTCCCTGCCTGCTTTCTGATAAATGCAGCCACAGATCAGTCGTTTAAGCTACAGGTGAAGAAGAGAGGCAGGAACAGTGACAGACCGCTCGATGCCTGGCTGCAGCCGGGACATGAAAAGCAGAGATTGGGGGCTTTAATCGAATGCCTGGGAATTGGGGCGGGCCGTCTGAACGATAACCTTTAACCTGTGCTGTATTGAACGGCAACATTGGGTGTGAGTAAAGGAAAAGGCGAGCAGCATATCTTCGTGGAGCAGTATTCAGAAATGTTTCCTTCTGCCTAACTAGAAAGAGAGCCCCCCCGAAAGTGTGAAATTACTTGTTAACTTGGAGGAAAACGACGTTAGCAAGTGGAGCAACGGTATACTGGGAAAGAGGAATAGCAGGAGTGGAGCAGCAGCTTGTTATTTTAACACTTTAGCCTGGTCAGTGTCAGTGAACTATCATGAAAAAGCACACTTTTCCAGATGAAGGATAATAAGACTGAAAACAGAAACTCAAAGAAGTGAGGTGAGAACTGGACAGTGGTGTTTTACTAGCGGAGCAGGACAAAACAGCCATCGGGTTAGACTGTGTATTCAGAACTGGGCAGTTGTTGCCCTTGCTTTATACGTGCCTGTCCTGCGCTGAGGGAAGATGAGGAGGAAGAGAAGCTCTGGTTCGTTCCGAGGGGAGAATGCCGGCTCCGCCTCTCGTACCTCCAGCCGGCTAGGTGCTTCCTCCCAGCCGCGGCAGAATCTTCAGGAGGTCCCCGGCCATGGCTCGTCAGCAACAGGAGGTCAAGGCAAAGTTTTGGACTGGGTGTACGCCCCCTTGCACTTCCAAGGTAAGGCATGGTCTATGACTATGTCATCTCTCCCATTTTTACCCTTATCTGAAGTTTTGGTTTGGGTACGATGGCCATAGACAGTGCTCTCAGCTGTGTGTGTCAGTGTGTGTGTGTGCGTGTACACGTGACTTTTATACAATTCAAGAGATAAAGACCTTGGAGCTTGACCAAAACCAAATTATACAGTACACCTGGAAGACTTGAGGTTATATTATATATGTTTTATGGCAAAATACCTATTGTAGGTGAGGCCATTTCCAGATGTCACACTATGGTTTCTAAAAGCTAAGAATTTGGGTGATCTCCGAAGAGGATCTCAGAGTTTCTTCAAATTGCTCTGCTCACTTCCCGAAGAATTGCTTAAGCAAATTAACTGATTAAATTTGGAAGGAAGACGTGATCTGATACAATAATATTAAGGCAATCCAATAATCAAGCAGTAGTTGAAACATCCTTGTCCCCTTGAAAATTTCTATGATCGTGTGCATACAGAAACCACCAGACCAGACAATGTGTACCTCTATGTGTACCTCTAAAACTTCAAAGTAAAATCTCAACTCTGGTACCAGAAGGTTGCCTACACTTCTTGCTTAGTGTGTTCTTGCTTCCACCGGCTTGACTACATTTATGCCTGGCAAGCTCATTGTTACAGTTGAGGAACTGATATTCTGTTCTGGTACCTCTGCACAGATTTATCATGCACCTTGCTGACCCTGGGTGGTCCAGAAAGCTTTTAGTTTAGAATTTTTTTAGTTTGTGACCTGCCCATGCATCTTTGGTCCAAGGTAGTCCATACAGCGGTCGTGGAATCATATATAAGTAACGGTAAACTCAATGTGCTCAAATCTGAGATGTTGTCAGACGTTGGTGAGGAACTGGTAAACTGAGGGCACAGCTGCCAGCCGGTTGGGGGATGTCGGACATTCCACTTTACAGGAGTTTAGTCCTTTTCCTGCTTTGGCTCCAGGCTGTCGAATCCCAGAGTAAACTTGGAAAAAAGAGCATCTTCCCATTACTTCTCTCTGCTTTATTTAGTCATTGTTCAGTATGTATTCTCTGTATCCTGTTGTACTCGTGGGTTTCTGAATTGTTATCACCTCTGTTGAAAGAGACTAAATATTTTACTGCGCAGGAGTGAAATTGCAAGTTTGTTTATATTCTTGTACCTTACAATGTGCTGTACCAGCAGCACGACCCAGCACAGTTAAGACGGGGCTCTCACAAGTAAGTCAAACTGTGCCGCAGTTTAAAACTTGCAATCGTATCTGATCTCTGCTCTTCTAAATGCTGCTAGCATTTTTATTGGGTACATTAGGCAAGGTGAAATGTTATACCCATGACATTTCACATTTGTTATTTATTGACTTTTCTCCAAGATGTACCCCTGAGTAAACGCTAAAAAATTTCACACATAATAGAGAAACACATTTAATATGGCCTTGGTGCCAATAATTTAAAAAGACTGCCTGCTATATTTCGTAAGATGGAAAGTATTCTCTCCAAAGCGTGTCCGAAAGCATAGTGTAGTGTAAGTGTAGTTTCGTGACACAGAACAACTGCTTAATCCAATCTATCTTGTTTTTAATAGTCTGAATGGCACAGCTGTCTATGTTGCACGATTAATTTGCTTACCAGACACTCGTGACTGTGTATCATTTGGATCCCTAAAATGTTCTAGATTGCCACTGATATATGGTTTTCTTTTTCTGCCTTCGGCTCAGCACTTTGGTGCAGGCGGGACACCTCCTGACTTACACCACGTTAATGAAAACCTTGCACTGTTATCAAAGATGCAACTCACCTTGTAAAAATGCATCAATTTTTAGAAACCTTTGGGTTGCAAACTCTGGTTTTTAACAGCTGACTAACAGTTGTTGCGGGTTATCTGGCAGCAGAAGGCCATGGATTGGGAATCGGTTTTGGAGTGTTGTGCTGTTTAAACGTGGATTAGAATCTGACAAGATTTCTGAGAAAAGCTGTTAAACCCATGCCATTGCTCCCCAATTTGGGATGAAGGTGCTCGACTATTGACCCTCAATACATTTGTTAAAACCAGCAATAGCTTCTGCTGTGGGATCCTTAGATTACTTTGAAACCCTAATATGTCTCACACTAAGCGTTTTAGCTGTAAAATGTGGTTTTCACACCTATCTGAAGGCAAAATATCTTCCCTTATTTAAATTTAAATTTTGTGAATATGTTCAGTGAATTTTCCCAGTGCCCAAGATATAAAATATGGAGTGGATCATCGCATTGTAGGCCTTGCATGGTACAATCAAATTGGGTCAAACCTTTTCTGCAGTTGAGTAAAATTAAATTAATTTAAATTAAACCGTTCAAGTAGAAGCACTGCTACTGATTCCCGTTTCACGATAGTATGCTAAACAGTGGGCCAATGTATCATATTCACATAATTGTGCTGCCTACAGTACGATAAGCTAAACACAATTAGTCTCTAGGTCTGGTTCGTTTCCTTTCACACTGGCCTGCAGTCAACTCGAGCGGCTTACAAGCAGTGTGTAATGTAAGTTTGATAGTGATAAATCTTGGAGTCTTATTTATCGTCTATGGTTGCTTTCTCCGATATGTGTCTTGTCCGGAACGAACTCTACGGCTACTGTCCAATCAATTAAACATGGAAGTTTTGTTGTTGGAGATTCTCCACTGTCTCCACATGTTTACAGCATGCAAAATGAATATCTAGCTGAGTGATGTGAATTACATCTGGGGTTATATGCAAAAAATGTGTGTATATAAGTATATCTCAATCTGTATGTAATATAAATTCATATGGCATAACAAAAATCTATATCTGAGAACTTTTGAGGCTTTCCCTGTTAAAGTAGACGATGCTTCTTGAAATTGTAAACTCTAATCCAAAATAAATCTATGGGTATAAATTGTTACTGGATGGATTCACCTCCCAGAAATGTTCAGGCCATGGTCAAGCGGTGACAGTCCTGCAAAGAACTGAGGGGTGGTGACTGTTTGGATTACAAGCCTTCTATGTTGGGGAAGGATTTTGCGATTTGTTTTTATCATCGCCCATTTGATAGGAGTAACCACCCCCCTCGAATGCCCCCCTTCCCCCAACAAGGCAGGAACTGCTGACGGCCAAGTTCAGAACAATCGCAGGCTGGGAAAAGCCACTCAGTGGGGATGGGCGCTCCAGGCTTTGTTTCAGAGCAGCACCGGGGGTTTATTTTTTCGGAGCTGTTCTAACTTTTGGCGTGGCGGTGGGGAAGAGCTGTGAGTGGGAGAAACCGAGGGGATTTGAGAGCAGCGCCCTGCTGCTCGCGTGCTGGTGGGAGCGCGTACGTAAGCGCGTCGGCACACCTCGGGAAGCGGGGAACGGGACGACTTGACAGAACGGGACGACTTGACAGACGGGACAGTGTACTCCACCCTTCTCCACGCAGGGACCCTGAGGGGAGTTATGTTCTGCCTGAAAGGTAGGAAGTTGTTGAGGCTCATACCGGTTTGTTAAGGAGCCAGGAGGATAACTTATTGTACAGACAAAGGGAAGAACTTTTTTTTTCAAGGAGTTCTTCCCTCTTCTAAAATGTCCTTTGTTTTCCTGCAAAAAGGGGCAGCTGACTGGAATGAAGAAGAGTGAAGAAAGCTTCCAGATTTGACAAAGAAGCAAAATGTGTCTTTGTATGAGGTAGCTTGTTTAGCTAAAGTATTCTTGTTGTTTCCAATGTGTTGTGCAGACATGTCAGTAAGGCCATGTTACCTGTTGGCTGCTCAATCAAAATTCAGGTTGCATGAATTTATAATAAAAGCCAGCTGTTGTCTTTTGATTCTGTGTGGGAGGATTTGCAAATGAGATAGAAAGATATATACTTGTCGGCGTGGTGGCTCAGTGGTTAGCATTGGGGTTTGGATCTGGCTCAGAGGACCGTCTGTGTGAGGTTTGTACATTTCCCTCGCGTGAGTGAACTGCCGACTGCAACATTGGCCCTGTTTCAGTGTGGCCCTGGAAGCTAGCTGGTACCCCTAACAGTAGACAGAGTAGCACAGACCAGAACATTCTCATTCAGATCAGTAAAGTCAGTGTGTGTAGACAGTGAAGTGACTGACAAACGAGCACATTATACATACTGCAGGTGCGTTATTTGTGCCGTCAGCTGTTATTTTTTATAGATAATTTTTACCTTAATATCGCTGGAGTGCATTGTTTGTACAACAACGCATGTGCCGTGGTCTGCTTGGGAACCTCCAGATGAACTCTGTGGCCCAGACAAATTACACATGAGAAGCGCTTATGGGGCGGGGGGGTGCAGCTTCCCATGTTTTTTGCCAGATGTACTTCGTGGATCCGATGGCTCTTAGGAGAAAAATTACAAAAACAATGGGAAGGACGATAATCTCCCTGGGCGGTTGAAACTGCGCGTAAAGCGCAGATAACCCAGGGATTACGGTTTATGTATCCTCTTCTCGGGAATGCCTGTAAACATGCCCAGCTGCTTAATCTCGTCATCTGATTCACATTTAAGTTCGATGTGACATAATGTTCAAAGCTCTTTGGCATCAACACCGTTCATGTTTGTCAACTGCGCTGCTGTAAGGGTCAGGAAGAGCAATAAACCGCTGAAACGTTTACAACTACCCCAAATTGGCATTAACCTATGCGAAAAAATACGTTCCTCTCCCCCGGTCTATAGCCTGTCCAGGCACACACTGAAGCATACTTGTGAGTCACTCCTGTCTATGGAGTGGCTAGCTGTTAGGTTTAATTGTTTTCTTTACCCCGCTTTGTGTCGTTTTGCTGAAATCCCTGAAGCTATTAGACTGGAGGCCTTCAATGTGTGAGACTCAAGCTGCTCAGACAGGGATAGAGTTTTGATCTTACTTGGTTTAGAAAGGAGGAGCAACATGTTGTAAAGTGGTTTTGCAGGATATTGGTATATGTTGGTTTGTATTTTTCACAAAACTGTGAACAATGTGCTGGACATGATTCCATTCGAAAGGATTTAACATAGGCAGCTGTTGGTGCATTTCTAGGGGACGTTTTTTTCTATTTCACAGTACATTATCTGTCTTCTTTTTTTCTGTAAACATTTTTTCCAACAAATTTCCAACATTCTTGAAACATGATTTCTTATTTTTATTGGAGTGCAGAAGCGCTTAATACTCACAGGAGGGAAACAATATTCTCCCACCTGAACCATTGACCCTCAGTGCTCTTAACTGATGTGTGGCACTGTTTAAGTTCTGTTCAATGCCTTATTTAGTTTGGTTCGTATGTAGCTTGAGATGTCTTGCATCATTTTTGGTTTCTTTTCATACGCCTTTATTTGGAGAACTTTCTGAACCGCTTGCAATCGTTTTTTATGCTTGTTATTCTTAAAATAATAGTCAGGTCGTTTCGCTTAAGTATGTGGTTTGTATTGTTAATAATCGCATGAGGAATATGTAGATCAAATTTATCTGAGTTTTCAGTATTGAAACCCCACGAGAACGAGGGGGCAGAGCGGCGTGTTTTGGTTTACTTTGATGGAAAACTGGCTTTTTTCGGCTACGCAGAGCTGCTTGTATCAAAACATATTTTGTACCCCATCTATCATTGCTTGTTTTAAGGGGGAGTCTTGAGGGTTAAAAGGCTAGAGAGGAGTGGTTGTGGATTGTGTGTTGTAAGCAGCTGTCTGTTAAGTATATCTTTAGTTTCATCTCCACTGGCAGATTTGTGTCGTGCTGTGTTTTTAGAGGTATTCTTTTCGGCAGCTGTCTTCTACTTGAAAAATACGCTAAGCGGTCAGAGAAAACAATGGGCAGTCTGTGCTCTATCTCCTCTGAGCTTAAGTATCATTAACAGTGACTTTGAATGGAAACGGGGCTACATCAAACATAGTCCCTCGTTCTTCATGGCAGGGCTGTATTTGCTTACTGTGTGAACTGTGATCCCCACAGACATTGGTCGTAACGAACGCATGTGGGTCAGTGGAAGCAGGCTACGTGGGAGATGTCTCGTTGGCCCAGTCTCCTCCGACTCCAGCACCGGATGACCACACAAGCCATGGCTCCCCAGTCGCCGGGCGTGTGCTGACCCTAGATGCCACATTCCTTGGATTCTCCTCCTGGAAGAGCCTTGGGGTGAAAACACATAAATGGGTTGAAACCTTTTCCCGGTGGGCAAGAGGAGCCCCTAAATCGAGTTTGTGAGCCTGGTTCCACCTCCAAGATGCAGGCTTCCCAGTTTTTAACGATTTTGCACAACATCACCACCCTCAGCACTTTGTGCCCCTTGAATGAAAGTGCGTTCTGGGTTTGTAGGGCTTAGTGAAGAGAGCCCTGTTGGTAATCAGCACAAACTTGTATGCAGGACACTGATCCCACATGGTTCTTATCTCTTAGAGTGCCAAATTCTTTTACCCACGTTAGCTTGACATTATCTACTTCTGCTTCTTGAGAGTGCACAGCAGCAAAGTCCTAATGAGTTTAATGCAGTCGACCCTCAAAAGGAATGCAAAGTTACAAATTTGAAGTGAAACGTAAAGACATTCAAATTAGAATGACTCTTTTAGGAGGGGCTCCTGTGTGGCTTAGTCTGTGAAGGCCCTCATCTGAGTGCCGACTCTGCCTTATGATTTAGATTAAATGGATCATTCAATTTGTGAAATGGTTGAGCGCCGCTGGGTTTGGGTGGAAACTGAGATTCTCTCAATGCTGTCTGAAGGACGTGCCTGTCCTCTAGTGGGCGCTGAAGCAAAACTCCAGTGCATGTATTTTCAGTTTCAGTTTCACACGCTTTGACCAAGAACAGTCACTTCAGGGGTAAATTGCCTTTTAGATGTGGTAATGCTTGAGTTGTGTGTTTTTTCCCCCCAGATTAAAGCAATGTTCCCTTAGGATGGAGGTTACGGGGACGTGAGTTCACATGTTAGCATTGCTTTGTTATCTCGGAATGCAGCTGGGCCAGGCTTGGATCTGCAAACGTGTAGGCCTTTCTTGTACTTCTATCTGAGATAAAGCCTGTAAGCTTTCATGGAATCTCTGACTGTAATTGTGTCTTATAAGTCAGCGTTGTGTTTTGTTTAAAAAAATATTATATTACATTAAAATTATACAGAGCCACGTAAATTGTAGTGTTACAAATGCTGCATTTTTTGATTCTCAAGGAGTTATATAAGAGTAATAAAAAAGGGCAATTTGAAAGGGCTTCACAGTCTTGTTCAAGTGAAGCCTTGAAAGTCTAGGATACTGTACCAGCAACCTGTCTGCTCTGTTTAACTGGTATCTGTGCCGCGAAACAGCCTGCTGCGGCAAGCTGCTTTTCCGTCAGCTTTCTGATGTGACAACACAGCCCATATATAATCAAACTCGCCGCATTGTGACTGTAAAGTTCCCCAAAAAAAACTTTAGCTCATTTGTTTTTGACACTGGAATGCTGCGGGGGAAGGCAGGCTTATTGACACGTATGCGTATAGTGCACAAATACTTGACGGGTTGATATACCAGATATTTTTTTACCATTTGTATTTAATTTTCTCAAATGTCATGATTTCCATCGCATGACCAGTTCAGTTAATGAAGTCCTGTACTGAGTTTGTAATTCATAATTAATGTGTGTTCAATGAAAGTAATAGTAGACAGATCAAAGAAAGTAGAGAGTGAACACGTTAATAATTAAGAAGTGAATTTAATAGGTTGATAGTACAGCTCAATAGACAGTTGCCATAGAGGGAAGGTTCTTGTTCAAACAGCTTGATCTGTCTGCATCCAGCTCCTGTGACTACATGGAAATCCTTGCACCAATCCTTGGCCTTTTCAACCCTTTTTCTCACTGCAAAGAACGCTCCACCCAAATCAATGGGCTCCAAACACCATGCTTCACCTTCACCATGAAAAGCCTCCAGTTTATGGAATCACTGCATCGTTATGGGAACAGTCATTAGCTCTGCTAATCGGCTGACCGTGTGAGACCACGTCTCTCTCCTCAGCACCATCTCTGGACCTCCAGCAGACACTCTTTGTTCTGTGACACTCTGTGCCCACTGTGCTGTTTCTTATCCAGAGCAGAAAACATCAGGTTTCTTGTTCTGTCAGGTTCATTGAGCACTGATATATTTTCATGAGTTTTCTCAGCAGTGTTTTCTTTAATGAGACCAAAACAAGACGACGAGTAATTACAAAAACACCATATGAAGACAGTTTGTGTTTATTGAGATTATGGCAAATTTGTGTGCAGTATTTGCTGTAAGCCTGCCAGAGCCAGCTAGCTCAATAATGTGATTTGTGGCTGTCAGCCGTGGATATGATGACCTTTGCCACTGGCTTTGAGGACACAGGTAGCCTGCTGCGGCTTTAGGATTTTGACAGCCGGTGTGGCGTCCCATCCTCTCTCTCTTTATCACGCCCTGGCCACTTTGTTTCTTGGTCTCCCCATCCACCTGTCTACCCTGTCGAATCCACTCTCCGCTTTTACTCGGGCAGAGGTGGGAGTATGCTGCGGATCCGAGTTTCTGGGCACCCTTATCCCAGCAGCCCAGCACGTCGTGTCTGTGCGTGGCTCTGGAGCACCAGACAAGCAGAGGTCTCCGTCTGACTCGCTGCAGTAATTGAGTCGTAACGCAGCACACTCGGGCTGTCATCACAGTCTGTCACCCAGCAGCTACAGAGGGACTGTTTGCAAATGAGTTGTGCTCTGATTTGTGTCCCACAAAGCATGGGCTGGTCTCCTGTTGGCAATGCATCTGGGCTCTATTCCCATCCATTGTACTCTGTTCCTGAGTAAACACTGTGCTGGAGTTCACTGTGCTATAACCAAATCCTCATTATCGACCTCCAGGGAGGTCAGGGGCAGGCTCTGGCAAGAGTGAAGAAAGAGTGAGCAGCAAGAAGCAAAGTCAAGGTACGACAGCCGTGCAGGGATTTGAACCAGCAACCTTTTGGACACAAGTCTGGCACTTTAACCGATATCTTTGGATCCGGTGGTCTGCTCTCGTCATGGCGAGGGTGAGAACCAGGGTCAGCTCAAGCCTGGGGGCTGCCTCCGCCTTAGATGGCCGTCCTCTAAAAGCCACCAGGAGGCAGGATGCTGTGTGAAGCCAGCAGCCCACGGGCATTTTGCAAAGACCCTACTCCCACAGCTCCCTGGATTGGCCAGGTGGAGCTTTTTTCCCATCTGCCTCGCCTGCCTCCTGTTTGCACTGTGGGGAGAATCTTCATTGTTTAAGGAGTTTTGTGTTGTCAAGACTAATCTGTACATAGCCAATGCAGTTTCATGGCTCACGTTCCTTTTAATTGCTCCCACAAAAGATTTCAGTGTAGAGCGTAGCTACCAATGTTTCTGGCTTGTGAGATGCTCACTTCTGCTCAGGTAGGGATGTGCTATCCAAGGCGAACCAGGACGGTATCTTTTTAGCTGGAGCTGCTTCTGAACTGTCGTTACAGAGGTGTTTTTGGCTGTAGTGAGCTTTGTTTGTTTCCCATTCGTTGTGTGGAAACTTCTCAGCTCCATTTATTATTCAGGACCATTTCAGATTCTAGAAGATCTCACTTCTGAGTGGACCTTAGTTTGGAATAAATTAGATTAATTATTCTTTGATGGTCCACGGAGGAATGGAGTAGGAATGGCAAGTTAAGGAAGGCTTTTGGCCCCAAGTATTTTTGGCCACTCCAGAGATGGTGAGCAGTATTGAGTGATCTCTTTTCCTTCGGGCTTCTCTTTAATGGCCTTGCTGACAGGCTGGCTGCCTCTTCTGAAGCCCTTAGAAGCAGACAGAGGGTGTGTGTCGGTGGTCACTCTGAACACGATCGCTGGCATGAAAAGTGAAGTTGTTGTCTGGGCCCTATAGGTTAAATCGCTGCCTCTATGTTTTCTCTTGTTATTACTCCCAACGGCGTGATTTCACCGAGTCTGTGACTCTAGGGCACCGGTTCTGTATTTTTTTTTAAACGACAAAGATATTACCTTTAGTAGGCTTGCTTGCAAGTTGAAACTAATTTCCATTGATTTTTAAACATTACTAGTTTTCAGCCCATTGCATTATCAGTTTTAAGATAAGAAAGTGCATCTTTGATTAATTATTCAGTCTGGTTGGTTATGTTTCCTAGGCACAGCAATGCAGGTCAGATTTATGTAAAAAAAAAAAATATATATATATATATATATAAAACATATTCTCCTCTTAGTGTCCTCTTTGTTGCGCATTGTTATCTCAATGATTGCTACTCTATTGATAAAAAAACAGTCTGAAGCTTGTAGTCTTAATGACGTCGGAGCCCCGAAAAAAAAACCTCATCAGTGTCTTTTACAGCCTTAGACAGCCATACCGTCTGCTTAGACATAGCATTAGGCATTTTGAATAGGCACAACTCACTTTTAGGTTAAGTATATTTTCCTATTAATTTCCGGAAAACTTTTCATTGTATAGATCTATCGTGTTTTCGTTACGCAACTGAATTTTTAACCTCTCCGTTTTATCCACTGTAAAATTTTTACTGCTCAAAAAGCTGAAAATGTTAACTTAAATGAAAGGAAGAAATATGTATGGCATTCTGGCTAAAGGGAGAAATTGCA
The DNA here is from genome assembly GCA_025775045.1 of Hiodon tergisus. Taxonomy (NCBI): domain Eukaryota; kingdom Metazoa; phylum Chordata; class Actinopteri; order Hiodontiformes; family Hiodontidae; genus Hiodon; species Hiodon tergisus. The sequence goes on along the minus strand of JAOVYW010023437.1, from coordinate 5,698 downwards.
GATCGTTAGATGTAATGAGACAGGGGCTCAGATGAGAATGGTAGCATCGAGAGGGGTGTTTTAAGGACATTGTTGTGAGTTGGCTTTCTTTCAGGCACACACCCTTCGCGTGTTTGGTTTTCTTTAGACTAAAGAAAAATAAGCAGGGCGGGGTGTAAGACTTCATTTTTTTTCTCGAGTGAGCAGAACTAATAAACCTCGCAACTAGCTGTTGGCAGGAATGAGGTTCCAGCGCTGTGACGTCTCACCCTCCCTCTCTGTCTCCCTCACTTTTCCCTCTGGCCACAGTGTGGGTCTAGGCCTGGGTCTTTCCTGCTGTCCTTAGAACGAGACTGGGTTCAGTTCAAGCCCTCTGAGGACGACGTATCCAAATCCCATCTACGACGAGAAGTTCTTATCACCTACCAGTTGGTTTGGCGGCTGTCTGCTTCAGTCCTGACATGTCAATATTTGCAGTTCCTCTGTTTTTTTCTCTTTTCTCCATACGCACAGCTCGTTAAGACCGTTACATTTTCTGTGCATTGCAGAAGTCCTCTTACCAATCTCTTGGGG